>JBBPFJ010000559.1:0-53358 GCA_037975025.1 Excoecaria agallocha
CCTAAGCGCACTAGGATGGAGGCAGGATCTTCATCCTCAGCCCTTTAAGAATTTGAAAATCAAAGGCTTTAAGATGGTTTCCCAATGAATTCAAGGAGGAATGGCCTAAATTTAATCGGTAAGAATACTTGGTGACTCCCTACATTGATATGGAGTTGATGTTGGAGTTTTGCATAAAGAATGACATTGATCGTTTAATCAACGATGTTGGCTGGAGGGCATTCATAGAGAGAAGGGAGAAAGTCTACCCCAATCTCATGAGAGATTTCTTAACCATTATCAGAATCCATATATCGACAAATAGTCATGCTGATGAAGGCCATAACAGTTTTTGGCTTAATGGCTATTCGCACCAAATGAGCTTTAATGAGTTCTCAACTATTTTGAGTTTTGATCCATATGTTGTGAGGGGAATTGATAATTTGAATAAGCAGGAGGTGTGGAATGGGATTTGTGATAAGGAGGACCCCGCCATGTTTAAACTTTGTTATTGTATAAGTTTATACTAATCGTAATATAGCAAGAAATTAGTAAAATGTAGCACTTATATTATTGTTGGTTGATAATTGATATGATTTTAATGTTAGATAGTTTTAACATCAATATTTACTCTTAAGGGGTATTAGGATGTTACAAAAACTCACTAAGGCACTAGACACTCCAAAGTGGGGGGGAAGCATATTTCCTCAATCTATCATTAATAGAAAGAAAAGAACAAAAGATCTTCTTTCTACCCTTAATGATGAGGACTTCTTTGATGCTGATGATTAGTGATAAATCAACACCCATTACTATGAAAGCCTTAAAGTCGCTTATGAAAGGTTTTGGGAAAAAGTTAAAAGGAAAGATAATGCACTCAGTAAAGGAGGAAAAAATAGCTCAACCCTCCATTAAAGACATGGAAGTGGATTGTGTGATTCATAAAGAAAGGAGAGAAAGACCTTATCCTTGAAGCATTATAATAGAAGAAAAGAGGAAAAAATCGAGAACCTAATTGGAAGTGTGTGAAGCCCAGTACAAAGAGGAAAACAGCATCTTTTTGCACCCATGATGGATTTTATTTGCCATCACTTTCATTTTCTTTTGGTGATGGCATATCATACATGTTTAATCAATATGGCCGAACTCAAAAATGTTAAAATAAACATCTAAAAATAGACAAGTTAAAGTTTTGTGATTGCCAAAAAGACACGGAACACACTATAGATAGATGTAAATATTTTGAAGATGAGACTAAAAGCTTATTGCAAAAGGGCTTATTGAAAAAGTTCATCGAACAATCGCAAAGAAGCCTCTGTAAGTTACCATACCCTAAAGACTAATCAGATCATGAGGACGATGAAAGAAAAAAAACTAAGAGATGTAGATCGATAAAGACACAATGCAAGAATCATCAACATGATCACTGGCTAATTAACTTATAAGGAAGATTTCTCAATGAGAAAGAAATGGTAAGAATGCATCTATTTCTCAGCCAAATCTGAGAAGTTGCCTCAAATCATAATTTCACTAAAAGTTGCTAATGATATCAAGTTCCCCTATGAGGATGCTCTAGTTATGTAAGCCATAACAAATAACTTTCTAGTAAAAAGGATCTTGGTAGATAATGGTAGTTTGGATGCATATAAGAAGATAGGTATCCCAATTAGTGACCTTAAACCTAACAACATTATGTTGATTAGAATGGGTAATGTAACTATTCCTGTTGTAGGCTCGATAAATCTATTTATTATAATGTAATAGATGAGGCCATTAAACATATATGAAAATGTAATTTCATGGTTATTAATAAGAATTTTCCATATAATGCAATTTTCAATAGACCTATGCTATTCCAAATGGGAGTAGTGATAAGCGTCAGGTATATAATGATGAACATTGTAAGAGAAACAGGAGTGGTAATTCTAAAAGGTAATCAAAAGGCCTCTAGAGAAGTATATGCCATTATTGTTAAGAAAGGGAAGTAGACCTACATAGTAGAGCCCATTATTGAGGAAAAAGAGATGAAGAAGCCAATGATAAACCCTCAAAGAGAGTTGACCTTCCGGGCAAGAAGATCATGGTCAGATCAAATATGATCGAGGGAACTAAAATTTTGTTAATTAAGAGTTTTTTATTCTTCTATTTACATAAACATTCTTAATTATTTCATTTTGACTTAATACATGAGCTGCTCACTCAACTTATAAACATTCGTCATTTTGTAGGTTAAACTTTTTGGTGAATCATTTAGCCTCTAAATACTGATTTTCCATACAAAATAGGTTTAGGTTTTTAAATTCTAATGTGAAAAAGATATGCATGTAATTATTTCATATAAATCTAAAAACACTCATCTTTTTATCAAAGAGAGAAAAATTTAAAGTTGATAGTTTAGGGAGTATGGTAGTTTCTCCGAAAGTTAAAGAGATAAAAATAATTGAAGTTGACAATTAAGTATGGGGAGCAGGATATGTATTAATCCTTTTATTTTCTCGTTATAACTAGTTTAAAATTTATTCAATGTTAGCTTGATTTTATTTTTATAACAAGACTTTTGTTTTTCCTAATTAGAATATAATTAAATTTTTCTATTTCAATTGTAATTCTTAATTAGTTTATACTCTTAGGTAATATATAAAAATGACAAGATTTAGGATCTTCGTTGGTGTAGCTTTCTCAAGTCAACCGCCCTCACCTACTGAAAGATTAAACCATCCAATAACTAATACAAGCCTAAGTATAAGAAATGCTAATAATAACAATAATCAGTAATTAACAAATAATAAATAATTGTTTGATAAAATAATTAATTAAGGTGTTGTGAATAAAAAAAGGGCCATAGTCATAGTCATAGCCAGCCAATAGGGTTGGAATTATTGAGGGGAAAGAGTTAGAAATGGTGCTTTCATTAGACCCCAGCCCACCTCCACTGCATATATTTTTTCCAACTACGTAACCATCTGCCTTTAAATTAATATAATTTACAATATTTAATTTATCTATGAATGAGAAATTATTATTAGAATAATGATATTATTTAATTATGCTATTTTCCCTTTTTAAACCTTCTCTTGTCCTTTTGTAAAGCATTGCAAATCTTAGGGCTCCAATTATTTCCTCTCCCTCACCATTTATTGATTTTTAAAATTAAAATAATACAGGTACGTCATATGGGTCTGGATTTAGGTTAGTCCTTTTCATCAAATCAGTGGCGGCTTAATTACACCCCTTTTATGTTAATATATTTCTCTCTGTTAGAATTTTCTTTTCTTTTTTCTTCTCGGAAAATACAAAGAAATGTATTCCTTGATTGATAATCTTGTACGTATCAACTTTATATATTACATAAAATTTATATTGACGACTTAACACCAATCAATTTTTGTAAATAAAACTTATTTTTTTATAGAGGTCAAGGAAGTCGTGTACCTAGAGCTTAGATGAATCCAAAACGAAGAGATGGAAAATCGAAAATTAAATATGAATGATTTGAAAAATTTGGATATGAATTATAAGATTTTTTTTAAAAAAAAATTAAATTCCATTTTTACAAGGAATATTTTGAAAAAACAATAATTTGATATCTCATGATGGATGTAGCTTTGTGCTCGAATTTAAAATTTTTCAATATATTAGAAATAACTTTTGAGTTACAATGTCCCAAGTAACGAAGTAAAAGTTATTAATAAACACCTATGTATTTTTTTAATTATATAAAATTGTTAATTCAAATATATAGTCGTAGTTGATCATGAGTTTCATTATATTAATTTGATCCACTTGATTTAGTGAAGGAAAAAGAAGATTTTAATTATGTGAGTATTTGTTTTAAGTCGATAGTACTCTAATTGTTATGATATTATATACGCGTTTGGTTATATTAATCATTTCATTCTTTTCACTCAGTTTGATAATTTTCAGCTTTTTATACAGACTAAAAAACTTATTGATTAGCATCAATTTTATAAAATTTCATTATAATTTATTAAAATATCGTTTCATCAATTTTTTTATAATTACATATTTTCATACTATTGATTATAATTTTTTTACAACAATGATACCTTTTTGGTGTATGTATAAGAGTAAAATTAAAAATATATAATTAATATTTTCTAAAATTTAAAAATTATTAAATTGAATTAAATAAATATAGATTATTAAAATTATCTAATTATGTCAAAATGAATTAAACGATACATACAATTTATTGGTCAGACGGTGTTTAAGTTAATTTTATATACATCTTAAATTATATTTTTTCTAACAAGTCAAAGCACAGAACTCGATGGAATAAAAAATGACGGAACTCATTAAAATTAACTTTAAAAAAATTAATAGACGTTAAAAATTATACTAGTTAATAACAGGGGACATGAAGATTGAATTATTTGTACCCTGCACTTTGCAATTTGGTTTGACCATAGCAACTAAACCGGAAAATTGAGTCCCATCAGTAGGGATGCTCACGAAGGTGGGCGGGACCCAAAATTGCATTTTCACTCACTATTTAGCAGAATTGAGGATTCCCCATCGCCTGATTTTTTTTAATTTTAAAATATAATATTTTATAAATAATTAAAATTAAAATATAATATTTAATAAATAAAAAATTTAAAATCAATCATAATTTAAATTAATATAAATTTTAACCATTCATAATTTAAAATAAGTATAATTTAAAATTTAATAGTTATAAAATTAAGTTATATTTTAATTTTAATTTTAATTACTTATAAAATATTATATTTTAAAATTAAAAATATATATTTTTTGCCGGACGGATACTCCATTTTTCGTCCCCTTCTCCAATTTTATAACGGAAATTTTTTTTCCTCCGTTCCCGTCCCAGCGAAAAAAAAAATTCGAAAACTCTCCGCCCCGAACGAGGCAAGTCCCTGCCGGGGCCGGAGAATCCCCACCTCGTGATCATCCCTATACATCAGGCAAATTCATATTGAAGTCACTTCAGATTATTTATTTTTGGATCGTTATTTTCAAATTGATCATCTCTTTTTACGGTTAATCGAAACTATTTTTAAATTAATTGAATCAAAAATTTAAATTTATAATTTTCATTTTTTGAATATTTTTATAATTTATAAATATTATAATATATAACTTTTTAAGATATTATTATAATATATATTTTTAGTAAATAAATATTAAAATTAATTTTTTTTATTATTTATTCATTATAAGTGCATAATTAGTATTTTGTTGTTATATATTTAGTTTTTATATTTTTAATAAAAAATTAAATACTTATCAATAATTATATTTTATAATCATAATTTTACACCAAATATTATATATAATAATACAGACTCAATAATAAAAATTAAACTAATATTACACAAACTAGTGCTATATTTACTAATATAATACATGAAGCATATAAGTCACTGTAAAATTTAATTAATTTAAAAATTCGAGTAAAATCATGCTTTGAAATAAATGAATACTCTCTTTTTTAAAATAATTTTGGCACTAAATAATTTTTTATTCTAAAATATCTATTTTTTGAGAAATTTAAGGATGTTGAATTTTTTTTTTTAATTTATGCACTCATTTATTATTTTTTTCTTTATTCATTATCTCTTCTTCTAAAAGAAATGGTTAATACTAATTTAAATAAGGATATTATTAAAAATATATTACGAATTTATCTAAAATTTATGCTATTAGATAGATTTATCAAATTGGATTAAAAAAAAATCTTAAATCATAGATAAATTGATGAATTTGAAGTATATACAATTATGAATGAATATAACTCAAAAAATATTAAAAATATCAGTACAATCATTTGTGGAAACATTGAATTATAACAGTAATTACGTGTCTTGCAAGAATTTCCAAACTATAATTGCTAAGTACTCATAATTAATGCACATATCATAGATAGATAACAGACGTGAATTATTTGTATTCCTCTTAATTCAATTATAGAGAGCCAAACATCCACTCCATTACAAGGAATATTATCAATACCCACATTACACGTTGACACCTCACCAACTTATCATTGCTTGATGGATCCAATTTAAAAATCTCACATTTAATTTAATTAGATTGAGGTCAATTTTAATTATTCAGTAATTATTCTTTAAACAATCCTCTACAACTAAATGTTAAATTTATGATCTCATAAATTAAAAATTACAATAAATTAATAATTCAATATTATATTTTTTTCATATAATATATTGATTAACTTTGCCTTGTGAAAAAAAAAAGAAAAGAAAAAGAAAAAAATGGTAAATAGACAATGTAGTTTTTTCTTTCTTTCTTTCTTTTGATAAAATAGAAAATGTAGTTAGAATTTAACTGTTAAATAAACATAAATGGTACTTTTTTTAATACTCAGTGACAGTGAGTGCACACCAAAAGAATTTGATTTTCTGATAAATTTCCACATTTTACAATTATTTTACGTGAACTTAATTGAATAAAAGCAGTTAGGCAAAAACCCTGCATTTTTTTAGCTTCTACTATAAACTATAAAGCTTTTAATATTTATTTTGTAATATTAAATTTTAAAATTTTTATCTTTTTACACATTAAATTTTTATTAGCTGAAAAATGTGAATTTAGATCACTTTCCGTTTTAAAAGCCTTTAATATATGCACTTTAACCTCAAATTTATGTATTGATATTAATATTCTTATCAAATTGAAATTAAAATACTAATAGAGAATTGTACCAATGGAATGGTAGTCTGATGGTGATACAAGTCAGGCTAGTAATGAGAAGTCTTAAGATCGACTATCGACATCTTCTATAGGGAGGAGCAAGAAATCTTAACCTGCAACGACATTTCGAATTCAAATTTAATCGGTCAATTGAGATTCGAATACCGAATAATTAATAAAAAAATACTAATAGAGAATTGTAATTAACTAAAGGTGTATCAAAATGGAACATGTACTTTAATTTTATATTTTTTATTCATAGAAAATTTTTAATGTGTAGATAAATAAAAATTCAGAAATTTAATATTACAAAATAAGTATTTAAAAACTTATAATTGCACTTTGCCAAATAGTTAATCTAGTTAGAAATGAAAATAAAAGTTAACCGTAATTCAAATAATTGGTGGATCGAAAAACTTTTATAATTAATCAAATTTCTTTTTCACCCTGTTCTTTAAAATTAAAATTATAAAAAATAAAAAACCAAGAAATATCTAAACATTGCGTAATTGAAGGTTAGTCCGCCAAACAATTAAATATGTTGTGGCTTAGACACATGGCGGCCAAAAAGTAGTTAAAAAAACTTGAAAGTACAAGGGGTCTTCTTTTAGAAAAAATTGATTCACCTAATCTGCTCCATCTTTTTCAATTATAGATGCAACCATTAACATCGTAAATTTAAAAAATCAATTTGCATTACAGCAAACTATTGGCTGCAATGCATCTAAAATTAATTTAACTATATTGCAATTAAACTAGTTACCACTAATTACATGCAAACAAGTAAGTCTAGAAAGGACTAATACAAATCAATTGTTTTGGGTAGGCTATGTCCTGAGCCTAGATTAGTCCAGATAATTGTGCTCTGTTTCGCATTCAACCAGCAGTTAGCATCTTCCTCTCAAACTAAACAACCTTATTATTATTATTATTATTACAAAAAAAGCAGAAGAAATAATGTCAACTTTTTGCCATTATACTTCGGGAAAAAGACAAAATATGTCAGTATATTTTTTATCATTTTTTACTACTAAAATGTCTGAAATAATAATAATCAATATTTAATTTAATAGCATTGTAATTTAGCCATGTGCATCTTCTTAAAAAAAATGCTTGAAATAGTAAGAAACTGTCATTTATTGCACAGTTATTGATTAAAAATGCTATTTAGTTAAAAAAAATAAAAAAAAAAGACCAAATTTGCTCTTACAGTATTAAAAATGGTGCATATTTAATTTTTAAATACATTTTGGAGCAAATTTACTCCTAAATTATTGAAAATGGTATACATTTACCCCTTAAATATATTATTCAAACAAAATTGCCCTTGGTACTGCATATATGGCTCAAATATACGGATTTTTAATTAAGCAAACAAAAAGATAGTAATAGACAATGAAGTCACATATATACTATAAATTAACCTTTTTATTTAACTTTCAAAAAATAATTAAAATTTATAAAAAAATAAACATACTTTAGGTAAATAAACATAACTTGTCTGATAATAAGAAATATTAATATTTTTTAAGAGTTAAAATATTATTTTAATTTACAGTGCATATATAATAAGTTTAAATTTTTTCAATCAACGTAATATATATATTTTTGCTTGCTTACCTACCATCTCATTAGTTTCAGTTGCAAATTTTAATCAATTACGTAATAATGAGTACAATTTTAATCCAAAAATATATTTAAGGAGTAAAAATGTACTATTTTTAATATTTTAATAGTAAATTTGACTCAAAATATAATTTAATGGAAAATATTTTATATTTTTAATACTTTAGAACAAATTTGATACTTTTTCCATTAAAGTTATTATATTCTTATAAATTTAATGGCAAATCTTTTAATTTTGAAAAATATAATGGCATAAAATGACAAAAGAAGGTCCATTATGACCATTTCAAAAACAATAGCGGTAAAAGTTCCCTTCGTTTTTTGAACAAAGTGATCACAATGTCCAAGCCGTATTAAAACACAAACCAAGATCTGTTTTGATCGCTTTCACATTCACCCTCAACTTCTTTATACGGCAACGCTTTATTAATAAAGTTGTGAAAAACTTTTTAGCAAACACTGCTTTTTTTTTTTTAATGTAAAAATATAATATCACATAATAAACAAATCTTTTTAGCTGTACTTCACACTTGGCTGTCCTTTTGTACAGCTGTGCCCCTCCGATCATTATTAGTTCATTCGAACGTGAAGTAGGGGTAATTAAGGGATACTGTAAAAATTCAATGGGCTAATTCAAGGGTAAAACTGGAAAATTTCAGAAAGAACAAAGGTTGCATATTCTGGACTCTGTCTCGTTGATTTTTTGTTAACGTTAGAACCGGGAAACTGATTCTTTTCTTTGTATCTGCTTTTTGTGCTTTTGCGTTTTGAACTAACCTTTAATTTAATAATTAATTAATCAAAAGTGTTTGAGTTTAGTCAAACTAAACCATCAATAAAATTATTTTCAAAAAATAAAATTAAGAAAGAACAAGGCAATGGGTCGGTTCTTCTTGCCTATATAAACCCATTTCTATTTCACTAATTCCTCCCCCCTTCCTCCTCTTCTTTTGCCTTCACCATTATACAAACTTTGCATTCTCTAAAACCCTTAAAACCTCTTTCTTCTTCTTCTTCTGCTTCTTCTTCATTACACTCTAAATCTTTACCCGGTATGATATTTCTCTGTTTTCTATATACCCACATTCATTTTGTCCAAAATTATGATTTTATAAGGCCATTTGAAATGCATGGTAGTTTTAAATCCAATAAAGTAATATTTGATACATCAGTCGGTTCAATTGGCTGTGGATTGTCCTCTACTGAACTCCACATATTCCAATTATATGGGATGGGCTGTATTTTTAGCCACTCATCTAAACTTTAAGCAAACCATGACCACTTGCACTTTTAAATCTTCATCTTAGCTTATGTGGATTTAACTTACTCCTCATTCCTTTCTGTTGTGTGCTTAAGGTTTCCTGATCAACAATGGAGTACGAAGATCGTTACCTCCAAGCACAAAGGCCTAAATATGATTGCCTTTTGTTTGGTAATTCAGATTCTTAATTAATTCAAACTAATTTGGATTGATTACATCCGTAAACAAATAAATTTAATTACCCTCTTTTTTGTTTATTTTTAGATCTTGATGACACCCTTTACCCACTGAGCTCTGGTCTTGCAGCAGCCTGTGGCAAGAACATTCAAGGTGATTAACTATAAATTGCTGTTATTTATGATTTAATGGATGACATTTATTTAAATAGCTTATGATTTTAATTTATGCAGATTATATGGTTGAAAAACTTGGCATAGATAAAACCAAGCTAACTGAATTAGGTAACCTGCTGTACAAGAACTATGGGACAACAATGGCTGGCCTCAGGGTATGGAGTCTGAACTTTTATTATTTATTTATTTTTTCCTTCTTATAATTCCATTATTTCAGCAATTTAATTCATGGAAACTTTGGTTTTAGGCAATTGGCTATGACTTTGACTATGATGAATATCACAGGTAGGAAATAAAGCCTTTGATTTGTTTCACTGAATAATTTTCTTTCACAATTGATACTATTTACTGATAATTTTCCTGGTATATCAGTTATGTTCATGGGAGATTACCGTACGAGAACTTAAAACCAGACCCAGTACTAAGGAGTCTTTTACTGAGCCTGCCTATTAGAAAAGTTGTAAGTATTATTAATTAACCATGTTCAAGAGATTATTATAATTAACTTAATTCTACATGTTTTTATGCTGAAAAAAACGACAGATATTTACAAATGCGGACAAAGTACATGCCCTTAAAGTTCTTGCAAAGCTAGGATTGGAGGATTGTTTTGAAGGGATAATTTGTTTTGAGACCCTAAATCCAAATAATAAGAGTACCATTTCTGATGATGAAGATGACATTGAGTTTGTGGGATCACCTACAAGTAACACTATCACCAGCAGTAATTGTACTCAAATATTTGACATTATTTCTCATTTTGCTCAAGAGAACCCAATCTCTGTTCTACCCAAGACACCTATTCTGTGCAAGCCATCAGAACTCGCCATTCAGCGAGCTCTTAACATTGCTAACATTAATCCTTTCAGAACAGTAAGTTCAATCTTTGATTTTGCATTAATCATATCTTAATCAAAGTTAGACATACTTAGGGATTAAGATTTGTGGTGTTGGTGCAGTTGTTCTTTGAGGATAGTGTCCGGAACACACAGGCTGGCAAACGAGTGGGGCTTGACACTGTGC
The DNA here is from genome assembly GCA_037975025.1 of Excoecaria agallocha. NCBI lineage: Eukaryota > Viridiplantae > Streptophyta > Magnoliopsida > Malpighiales > Euphorbiaceae > Excoecaria > Excoecaria agallocha. The sequence continues at coordinate 10,942 of JBBPFJ010000559.1, forward strand.
TGGTGAGTCAGATAATGATTAATTAATTATAGGAAATTAATATTTGTGGAAATAATAATAGGATTAAATTGGGATTTGACAGGTTGGGAGATCTCAAAGAGTGAAAGGTGCAGATTATGCATTAGAAAGTATCCACAACTTGAGGGAAGCAGTGCCTGAGCTATGGGAGGTTGATATTAAATCAGAAATTAATTATCCTGGAAAGCTTGCAAGGGAGACACCTGTCACTGCTTAAATGTCTTATAGTATATATTTATTCTACAAAAATCAATCCAAATTCCAAATTTCCCTCCATGTGCATGTTCGCTGTAAAAGGGGAATGGTTAACCTTTCTTCATCCAATTTAATATCCTGCTCCATATAATATTTATATTTATTTATAACCGAAATTCAGATTACTTTTATAAAAATTCACATCTTGAATGAAAGAAAGAAAGAATCGATCAGGAAAAGAAATATAATTGGACATAAAAAATATGACTAAAAAGAGATTTAAATTCGTGTTTGTAGATGAATGATCGAGGTGGCAATGCCTATGATTTGGGTTCCTTTACTTTTAGAGATGCCGTCATCAGTGGAATCATAATCAACCTGCAAATTGCGGTCATGATTAACTTAGGCCGTGCTTATCAGGAGCAAATCATTTATATTAATAGATAAGGACACAATTAGTATATCTAACGCCTGTGATTTGAAAAAACATGAAAATGACCTCTTTAATTATTTTTTTATTAACTCTAAATTATTGCTGCTTTAAGCCTCTCAACCACGTAGACTACAACCTTTTCAATTTTTTAAACCAATTATCGGAAACCTCCAACACAGTCATATGAGATTGAAATATACAATCACACAGCTTAAGCCATGATTATACAATGATTTTTGTGCAAAGTATGATTACAAATTTTTATTTAAATACTATATTAAATGTCTTTTTATTTTTAATTAATAAGTTTTAATCTAGTCACACTCCGCAGAAGTAAAATTTCGAAACATCCTAAAATAATCATTTAGTTTGTTAGCAAACAAATTAAAGAAAGAATATGATGCGGATGATCCATTATTTGTTGATGCTGTAAAGTAAAGTTGCTACCTAACAAAAGTCAAATTAAGATGCAATCTATATATGTAATCAACCAGATAAGAACTTTTCAGATAAAATTGGAATACTTTTCGAATCAAGATATGGAATAGTCAAGATAATACTGAAAAACATTCAGAAAATTTTTTTCAAATCGTTTGTTAAATTTTTTGAAATGAATTAAAAATAAAATTTCTTTAATTTTTTAGTTATTTTTTATCTTGAAAGATCAAGATATGCATATCTTGACCCAATATCAAGATATAGGTAGTTAAAAAAAAATTTTTTGTGGGATCCATTTTTTTTAACAAACGCTTGAAAATGTGTTATAAATAATGGACCGTCCATTGATTTTTTTTTTTTGTCCTAATATTTGATATCTCACCAACTCACACACAACTCCAAATCCTTCTAAAATGACTCTTCATTACCTCCATTCAATCCCTTATTCATTCAACAAATAGCTGGAACACAAACATGATTCACGATTTTATTTCTTTACAAAAGAACACAAAAGATCAAATATGCAAGTACACATTCAAAATAAATATATTTTTGGCATTGATTTTTTTGACATATTAAAACCTTACATGCGAAGAGAAGAAGAAGAAGAATAAATAAAAGGAAAGAACATCTAACCTGCATGCAAATACAGATTTAAACATTCATCTACACCATAATTTCAAATGTTAAGGTCTTTTTTTATGATAACTAAGTTAAAAGAAAAATGAAAGAAATTGAACAAATAAAAGGAAAAGACAGGAATATCCTTCTAGGATGGAATATAATGGAAGCCTAAATTCTTTATATTTTGATGGACTTTTTGGGGCTGTTGGTGAAAAACAAAAAACACAGGAAATTACATAATATGCCTAACGAAATATACTGAATGTTTTGAGTAAATTTTAAATGGATTGGAGCTGCAAAAAGGCCCAGCCCTATTTATAAAAGGGCTAAGGGCCTACTCCAATTATACATGCTTAAAAGTTGCATTTGAGCTCAGGCTCGGGGAACAACATCTCTGATTATACACACACGCACGCACACGATTCATGAGGTTTTTTTTTTTTCTGCTATAGAGATTAATCAATTCATCTTCAAAGAATGGATAATTAATTCTAGTATATTCTAATCCAACAATTCAATAATCATAAATAAAAGATCATGAAAAAGATAATTCATAAAAAATAATCAATAATAACTCCTTGCTTTTGGCTACATCATTAAAATGAACACATTAGTAATGAAATATCATGAAAATAAACATATTACTAATAAAATAATAATATAATATGCATATTATGGACACGTTTGGTTTATTATATTATGTTAGCCTGTATGGCGTTAGTGTGTATAGCATCAGGCTATACTATTTATCTTGTATTATTATGTACAGTGTTTGATACAAACTGTAATAACCTGTAATATTTTTTATTGTATATAGTGCACAATAATGTACTGTATTATTTATTAAAAAAATTAAAAATATGTAAAAATATTTTATATTGTTCATTAATACTCTTATAAATAATAAGTTGTTAATTTAATTTTAACGAAAAATTTGCAATATAACAGCTTAATTTTTCTTAGTTTCCAAACTTGTGAAATGTCAAATTATACTCCCAATAATATTCCTCCTACTCCCAAACTTCAATCAACAATTTACAACACTTCTATAATCTCAGTTCATGATACACATTCACACACATCTAATCAATACTAAATTCAATTGCATCCATCAAACTCATAAATTAAGTTAATATTATATGCCAATAATCCTCATTCTTGTCATAATAATTTACATATAATTACAAGATAAAAGTTCAAAATCATGATCTTTTATGTACATGCCATTTCTTTCTTCAATTCTTGTCCTTTAGCACCTGTCCCTGTGTGCAGTCATAAAACTACACGCTAAGCAAATCTAATTGCTTAGTGATGGATACACTTACAAAGAATTTCAACTAACTTAATTTGTTTATTTTATTTAATTTAAGCACTATTATTTTATTAAACTCTTATAATTTTATAAATTCATAATTTATTCATTTTATGTCCAATTACTCATTAAATAGTTTCAAAACTTTTCTTTCTTATTTAACTTTAATAATTTATCAATCAGAGTAGAAATTTATCATTTTATCCTTATAGCTGACTTTTCCTGTTATGTTGATCAACTTTGACTTTTGGTTGACTTTTTCCATTTTTATTTCATAAATTACCATTTAATCCCTGAAAATTTTTTCTTAATTGTAAAATTACCGTTTGGTTCCAATACTCCTTAATTACAAATTTCTCTTTTTAGTCAAATGGACTATTTTTATTTCTTTTAATTATATATATTTTTTACTGACAATTGACTATTTTACCCTTCATTGGATGTAAAATTTCAATTTTACCCTTATTAAGCATATATATTTCATTTTTCATCCTAAATCATTTTGTTCACATTTTCAATATCTCCAAAGCCAAAATTCTCCTTTTCACATAATTTTATATAAAATTATCATTTTACCCCTAGTTATTGATAGCAAGAAAAAATCATGAACCGGATGAGTGGATAAGCAAATTCAGTCACTGAGAGTGTCCACACTACTTGGGAGTATGCGACTACTTCTTGGACTATCAATAATAAACCGGCTAACAGAAGCAAAATAATAAATATTTTCAGAAAATTAACAGAGTAAAATAATACAGAGACAGAACACTGCGGGGTTAGTACCCCTATGGCTAGCCATACTATGCTAAGGTCTTGGATTACCCACTAACACTAAGGGCATAACTTTTTATTACATTTTCATATTTTATGTTATTATTATATTATTTTTCATGACAATTATCTTATAGCAACCTACACAGAATAAATTTTTCAATTATTTAAACTTATCAGCAGTACATTTTTAGAGATATGCAGAATATCATCAAAATATAGCCAAATCAAAATATTTTACTCATATTGGCCATTCAGCCACAATGAAAATTTTCACATTCATAGCCTTTAATTATTCCTTTTCATACTATTTTTGTTTTCTTACTTATTTAAACACCATTATAGCAAAATATGCTTAATTTATACAAAATTTCTCAAAATACCACAACTTCCATCATTATGTACTTATATACATATTCACATACACTTATCATTTTTCTTTTTCATCAAGTCTACTACCTTTCTCATGTCTTGTATTGTCTAAATAACATTAAATATTGCATGTAATATCAAATTACATAACAATTACTTAAAGAATATCATTTGGCCATCATTAGGATTCCCTCTTTTAAATTGTTTTCTTCACTAAAATAAGTTCATACTAGTTTAAATCATCACAATATCAACTTATCTTAAATTAATTCATCAATTAGCCCTTATTCACATGGTTACATAATAAGAATTTCAAGAAAAATTTATCAAAATAATTGAAATTAATTGTACTTTGTATCCACTGACCTTATTTGAGTCTTATTGATGTTTATTCCACCTTATCCTTGCCTTTTCCTTCCTTAGAATAGCCTTTCCCTTTTGGTTCCTCTTTTGGCCGAAATTTCAAGAAATAAAAACACTAGTTTAGCTCATTAATTTAAACAATATAAAATCACTAATAAACTCATCTAACCCTACTCTACATGCTAGTATAAAATCTCCCTCAAATTCAAGTTCAAACTCACAAAACTATCAAAGTGTGCCTTAGAAATTTTACCTTAATTCTTATGTTTCTTGGAATTCCCTTGCTACAAACTTGTTCCTATCTGAAAGAGCAAGAATTTTTGAGTATGAGGGTCTAATTTTAGCTGAATTTATGGAGATATAAAGCTTGAGAAGAAGAAAGAATGGAGGAGAGTGAACCTAGAAGGGATTTCGGTTTTGAGAAGAAAAAGGGAAGAATATGGTCGAATTTTCCAGATATTTTCTGTGTGTTTCTTCCTTATATAGGGTACTAAAAATTTACAAAAGAATAGGCCAAGATTTGATTTCTAACTATTTAATCCAATGGCCTCAAAATTGGCTACTTGTCACTCATCTAGGTCCTTAGGTTTATCCTACCACCATGACCTCACAAACACATGATTCTTACATCAAAATATCACCCCATGTAAAATATCTTGGTCAAATTCCTGGATTTGACCCTCCTAATGACCCAATTTTGATTTTTTACTCCGAAATATGAATTTTTGATTTCGATAATGGATTGCTCTGAAATTTTTTTCCAAGTGTCATTATATATTCAAGAATATATGGTAAAAATTTCAGCTTATTTTGACATTGTTTCGATATACTTTTAGCTTCGACAGCCTGTATAGTCAGTCCGAAATCCAAATTTCTAGAATTGTTAGAATTGATATTTTTCAGTTTTTCGTGTGTCACTACACTATGAATAGCATGTTTATGAAATTTAGAGTCAATCGGAGGTCTCTAAGGCCTTCAATTACTTAGTCAAAGTTTTAGTCAAACCTACGCCGAACCATGAAATTTTTCTTCTTTTGGAGGTCTATTTGACCTCATTTATCACTCAAATTTTACCACTAAACTCCATTTGACACGTAATTTCATATTTGATGTTAATCTCACATTGCCCATGTAACACTCTCTTTTAAATAAATACCTGATATAATTTCTTTGTTTCTTTTAATGAATCCACAAGCTCATAGGCCACAAAAACCTTAGGAGAAAAATAAGACAATGCAGCATAAAAACAAGAGGGGAAAAAAAGCATTAACAACTCCTCATAATTAATCACTATCCAATTCATAAAGAAGCTTACAATTTATAAGAATTCTAATGTTCCGCTATCTTGGTTTGCAGGTAAAGAGGCACTTGAACTTCAATCTCTTAGTGATGAACATATTATTTATAGGGTTTAAACTACAATTTCAAGCTTTTTAACAACATGCACAACTAAGTAAAGTCAAAATCTCATCAACTATGCGATGGGAATGGGAATTTAAATCATCATCAACTTAAAATCAACAAAGTTTTAAAGAGCAAATGGGGCAGTGATCCTTTATTCTTCAGATCATACAGTTATGTAGCAGTTGGATCCAGTGGAGACGATATGGATTCAATAGCAGAACCATTGCCTAAGATTGGTAATTCTAAATCATCAATTTCACCACTTCAAAATCTATTTGCAGGAGAAGCAACACATAGAACCCATTATTCTATGACTCGATCAAAACTAACCATGCCAATCAAAACTTGAGCATAATAGTAAAAACAATAAGAAAAACTTGGACTCTATCTAGTGCGTTTTAACTTCCATAGATGAAGAAAAACTTGGATTCAAGTTTGGCAAACAACAACAACGGTAATAAAGGAAAACAAATTTTAAAAAATTAATTATAGATGAAGAATCAATAAATCATGAAAGGAGAATAGAAACTGATAGAATTGAACAGAGAGAAAATCTGAGCAGAGGATGGCATCGATAGGCGGAGGATGGCATCAACAGAGATGGTAGCTATAGTGGAGGCGAAGGGGGAAGACAATGGTTTCAGTGAGTAGAGAGAAAGTGATGTAATGAGAAATACAAGGCAAATTTTAGAGATTAGTGATTACATCAGTGAAAGTATTAAAAAATCTCTATGTATATATCATTACATTACATTATTAAATATTTAAGTAAACAAACACATGATTAGTTATATTACATTACTTTACTGGCTACCAAACATAGCCTAAGATTTTTGTGGATGTTGAATGTGTAACTAGAGTATGAAAAATGAGAAATAGGGACCCTATTTATAATGGAGGAATGAAGTGATGGCTACTCAACAAACACTCAAATATAGACTTCTAGCCGAATCATACCCTACAGATACCAATATAAAATCCCCAGGTGAAAGAGACGAGACCTTCCCGAACATTTTAGGTCATTTCAATTCTTATCACAAAAAGACTTCCACATGAAAATCTCAAACAATTGCATGACAATCACTTATAAAGAACACTGCTCATCCGACACATTTCGCAGCCTTCTTTGTTTCACTTTTATCTCTATCGCCATCAACCTCTTAGTTTCGATATTAAAGTGACGTAATTTTTTTAACAGTTTGATTGTTTTTATTTTACTGATTTTTGAATATTTAAATCTAAATTGATATAACTGAATTCATATTTCAAAATAGAACCAAATATATATAAAAAAAATTCGATTCGGTCCAATTTGATTTTGGTCTGATCCAATTTTTAGTTTGACTTTCAATCCTAATTGTGACCCCGGATCCGATCCGAATTCATCCAAAAAAGAAGTGATCCGACCAAAAAATAATGAACCGAAAAATTTAAATCCAAAAAAGTTGATTCAAATCCGAACTCATCCTACCCAACCTGACCGGATTGACAATTCTAATTAATAGCAAAGGAACTAGGTATTGACAAAAAGAAATAGAAAGAAGATGTATATGCATGCCTATAGCAATTAATGTAAGAACTGTTTTCAAATAACCTATAAGATTTTATTCTGATAAATATTTATATATAAATATATAGGTTTAATTATAGCAAAATTGATGAGAATAAAGTTATATACAATAGAATGAATAGTTCAAATAATTACGTTGGACTAATACACTTAAATAGTTTATGAAAATTAAATATGCAATTCATAAAGTCGTATTAATTCATTTAATCAAATATAAAATATTATGATTTTTTCAGTAAATAAATATGGATATCAATCCCACCAAAATCCATTTGCTATAAGTATAACAAAATCCACTTTAGTTCTTTTTACATCATTTATTTATTTATTATAAACGCAGACCATTGAGTAACTTTAATATTATTTGCCTCCACGCGCACTAAAAATCAAGATAAAATTAGGGTTGAGCATGGATTAGTTAACCGGTTCATTAACAATTTTCTTAAACCAGTTTATTACTATTGGTTAACCTCTATATTGATTTCGATTTTTCGGATCGGTTTATCGGTTAACCACTAAAAAATTTTAATATATAAATTTAATAAATTATACAATTTATAATATTATTTTTAACAGTTAAAAATGCTTTAAAAATGAAAAAATACTAATTAAATACAATATCCATTAAAATAATCAAAATAAAAATAAAATTTTCATAATTAATTATAAAAATTAAAAATATTCAATATAAAACTAACAACAGAATGCTAATTATGTACATAATTTTAATGTTTATTTACTAAAAATATATATTTTACAAAATTATATATTATAATATTTATAAATTACACAAAAATTAAAAAATATAAATATAAAATTTAAAATATAGTTCATAATATATATATATATATATATATATATATATATATATATATATATATATATATATATATATATATATATATATATATTCGGTTTCGATTTCAGATTGGTTAACCATCGGTTTTTAAAGTAAAAATCATAAACCTAAAATTTTGGTTCGGTTAACCTAAAAATCAGTTCGGTTTCGGATCGGATTTTCGATTAACTGAAATTTTGATTTTTTTTGCTCATCCCTATATAAAATCTTTTTTTTTAGAAATAAATAAATAGATGAATAAATAAATAAAATTTTATTTTGGGTCATAAAATCTTAAGCTGCGTACACTTTTAGTTCTTCGGCTTTCAGAAATAAATTTCAAATTGAATATTAGTTGAGAGTCGACGTTTCTTAGAATTAGGCAAATCAAATTTAATAAAGAATAATTTGTCTAATTACTTTGTATTATTATGTACATAAACCATCAAAGTTTTATTTGAGCTTTCCAAAAAAAAAAAAAAACCCACTAAGGTTTTAATTACACCTGTAAATATCCTATTTTGCGGTCGATGATATGTAACACAATCTAAATTAGGAAAAAATGTGCACAAAATAAAAAAAGAAAAAGAAAAAGAAAAAGAAAAAAAGAAATTCATAATACTTGAGTCCTTTACGTATCTGGCTTTAAAATGTTGATATTTTCTTTATGCAGCAAAAAAAAAAAAAAGGTAAAAGACAACTACAAAAATTTATTTAATTATATATATATATATATATATAATGAGATCTGAATCCTAATCAATTAAAAAAAAAAATAACTAAATTTTTAACTGTTTAAATTGCAGTTGATTTTTTAGTCTATCATGTTGACATGTTATTATTCAATGTTTCTTTTGATTTATCAAAATTTTATACAACAATAAATTTATTGTAAATAAGTGAATTTATTAATGTCATAAAACTAGTTTAAACTCCTAATTTATAAATTAAAACTCCCAATTTATAACTTAAAACTTCCAATTTATTAACAGTTTTTAACTCATGTATTGATATTTACTTTGTAACTCATATATTTATATTTATTTATGTAACCTATATCTATAAGCCTATAAATACATGCTTCTTCCATGAAATACACATAAGTAAAATAATAAGAGAATACTTATTTTACCTCCATTTCTTTCTAAGCTCATTCTATTATTTTTATTCTTATAATTTGTTCTTATAATATTTCATATAATTTTCATATTTTATAACACGCTGTCAGTACGAGTTCGCTCCACGGTTCGTAGTAAAATCTTTTTCTTTATTTCTTTTCAACTTGCATTATGTCAAATATTACTAAACTTGAGTTTGGGGCTCTTGACATTGTGACGTCCCCAATATGGTCGCTTGCAGTTATTGTCCACTTTGGGCCGAGATCCATACGGTTTTAAAACGTATATGCAAGAAAAATGTATCCACAACCTTATAAGGCATGCTTCGTTTTCCTTTTCAATTGATGTGGAATATTACAATCCATCCCACCTAAATAGGTCCAGAGTCTCATTGGCTTGGAAGCCCAACATCACACTGGTACACCGATCGAACCCCCGGCTCTGATACCATCTGTCATGTCTCTAGTATGGTCGCTTGCAGATAATATCCGCTTTGGGCCGAGACCCGCACACTGCAAAAAAATTAATTTTACCGACGAACACAATATCCGTTGCTAAAAAGAATATATTACCGAAGGATTAGCTACTGAATCACAATTGTTTCGGTAAAAATAAAAAATGCAAAATGACGACGTTTTTAGTTACTAAAATGGAAAACGGTTGGTATATTTGGCGGAAAATAGTGGCCCCATTTTGTAGCGACGGTTTAGCGACGAAAGAACTTCGTCGGTAAGGATATCAATATTTTCGTATGTACCGACGAAATTCCGTTGGTAAATAGTGGCAGCATATTTTGGCACATTATTTACCGACGAAATAGCGACGGATATGGGGAAATGGAAATATGAATCGTTACGACGGTAGTTTCCGTCGGTAATACGTCTCTATTAGTTTTATTATATTTAAATCAATGTTTAATTTTTTTTAATTTTTTTATAAAATATCATTTTTTCCAAATAAAGCCTAGACTAGATATTTTTTCATTTTAATTATATATAATTTTTTATGTAAAATAATTAATATATTTTAGTTATACTCCTATTTTTTTAATTATATATACAAAATATTTTATTGGAATTTAAATAAATATTTGTTATATTTTGATGTGATAAGTTCGATCCATACGACTTGTATATTTTTTATTATTTAAATTTTAATCGATCAATATATAAATGAATTCATGTTACCCTAAATATTTAGGTCAAATTTAAAATTAATCTACAATAATTTTTATTACAAAATCAAATTTTATTTTATTTTTAACTTAAATTTTTTATTATTATTATTATGGATCGGGGAGAGAAGGAACAGATCGGGGAGGGGGGGAGAGCGGTTGCCGGTTCCAGAATCCAGCCTCCTCCACCGTCGTCCAATGTTCTTCAGTCCCCTCAGCTGCCGCTCCTTCACAGACGAACCGCAAGCTCTACCTATCTTTTATCCAAACTTTGTTTTTCTCTCTTATAAATCGAAAACTTCATTTGCCAATCAATTTCGACTTTAAATGGTAAAACGAGCACCATTATTACATCTCCCGTGGCAGCACAATTCTTCCAGTACCTTTGGATTTTTCTCACTTGCCATCGGCGAGGAGATCGAAGTGAGAATAACAAGTCATTTTGGTGCAGATCTCGGCCAACCCATGAAGCTTTGGAGCACGTGACCACCTTTAACAGATTTTCTGATGGTCCGAGCTTCATCCCGACAGTGGTGGCACTCCTTCGCTGAATTTTCGAACCGAAAAAAATGGTTAAAGTTTTTAAAATTTGAGATTTTTTGTTTTTGATTTGGTTTTGGCCGACGGTTTGAAAAAACTAGTGGTTTCGATTGACCGAACGGTTTATAATAATAATAAAAATAAAAATAAAAATAAAATAATAATAATAATAATAACCCAAACCCCGTTCGAGATTTGAAATCGGATTTTTTTAGTTTAGCATATCTGTGAAAATAATTGGGTTTTTAAGACGTTGGTTCCTGCCATCTAATCTTCTGGTTGGATATATTCGTCTTTTTAAAGATTCTAAGGTGGCAAACACGATATTTTATTAGAGACTCTTTGGTCTCTTATTGATAGCCACTCGCCTTCTATTCGAAACCCTAATCCTTATTTTCTCCCCAAATTTTCATCGCCATCCAAGCTAAAGCTTCTATCTCCTGATATATTTCCTGAACACTGTGATCATCAGGAAGTTACTTATCTTTGATCTACCATTTAAAGGCTATGGGTTTAAAATCAAAGAACGATAATCCTCATTCACGCGACGGTGCTAGCCTTGGGTTCGTCTTTCATTCTCAGTTAATTGGTTTTGTTTTTTTCTCTAGATTTCATTAGGTTCTGTCTTGTTTAAGCTTCCAAAAAGGAAAATTAGTAAAAAAGTTCAAATTTGTGTTAGAATTGCGTGCTTATATGTGTTTGGGTGTTCGCTTGGGGTTTATAATTGTTGTGTTTTTATGAATCGCAGGAAAATTTTCATAGGAGGATTAGCTAAAGACACTACTTATAGTAAGTTAAATTTTAGAATATTTGTTTTCTATGACGTTTCGTGAGAGATGTCAGGCTAGGGATCTGTTTTCCTTATATGCACTCTGATACTGGGTTGGTTTTTTGTTTACTGAGTTCTATTAACTTTGTGATGATGAATTGCAGCTAAATTTAATAAACATTTCGGCAAATATGGGGATATTACCGACTCAGTGATTATGCAAGATCGGTACACTGGACAACCTAGGGGCTTTGGTTTTATAACCTATGCAGATCCTTTAGTTGTTGACAAAGTTATCGAAGATAATCATGTCATTAATGGGAAACAGGTGAAAATATATTTATTTTGACTAGACGTGTTATTCTCACATTTCATTCTTATTTTATGTAATGATTTCTGTTATGTGTTGGACATAAAAGTTGGTAATGCGTGCTATTATACTATAACTCAGTTTGTTTCAAATTGCAGTGTGATTGTGAATCGAACTTAGTTGATAATTCTTTACTATTATATAAGAGTTGGTAATGCGTGCTATTATACTATAACTCAGTTTGTTTCAAATTGCAGTGTGATTGTGAATCGAACTTAGTTGATAATTCTTTACTATTATTTGTGTTTAGTTTGTGACCGTCATCAGTCTGGTTTCCCCTGAAGCAATTGTGGTCTAATATTTGTATGTTTGAGTTTAGCTTCTTTTGAATGGAAGTTTGATAGTTAGTAAACCTCTGTCATTCTGTGGCTTTTAATTTCTTTTTTTAACAAAAAAAAATCTTCTTTTTAATTTTAATAAATTTTGGCTTATCCAAAAAACAAATGATTTATGCTTAATTGGAATATGGCGAATATTAGTTAGGAATTTGATATCTTTGTAGATGTTTTTCATCACAATTATTATTGTAAACTGCGGAAGGAAAAAGTGAAAACTTAAAGGGAATAAAAATGTGCAATATTGAATTGTTACGGTGATCACACCAATAACTTTTTATTCTTTTAAACAAAAGTGTCTGTATTAAGGAATTATCATGTATTATGTATGTGGTATTGTGTAGTAGGAGTTTATTTTAGGATAATAATAGTTTGATTATTTTAGCTATATTGTTACACTATTCAAATTATTTTTTTCCTCTATTTATGTTGATTTTTTGCAAAGGTGTAAAAAAGTCAACCATATTCACGTGACAACTTACAAGTATAAATCTAAATACAGTGTCTCTGTCTCATTTGCATTTGAACCTACAAATTCTCAAGTAGCTAATGCTGAAAGTCAAGTCCCTTTCACTTTCGGTGGACTCGGACAAAGCTTGAAAATGATACAACAACTACTACCTTTTTGATCTTATACTTTGGAGCCCCTTTTTCGTAAATCTATATTTAGTATAGTTTTATGATTTTAGCATGCCAATTTGTCTTTTATTATTATTGGGTTCACAAGGATTAGGCATGTTTCTGACTTATTTTAGAACCTGACATTTTAATTTATGGCCTCAGTTAATTATTATACCTTAATCAATTATTTTTTGCAATGATATTATGCATACATCTTATAGTCATTATTTATATTATATTCCATAACATGCCATTGAGGCCAGCATTTATTTGAGTGTTGTTAATTTATGTTATATTTTAATTTTATTCTTATACATCCTCTTTTTTGAAAAACCTTTATATTCTGAATCAATTTTGTTTGATTTTCAGTTTCACTTGTTAATTGTCATTTTTTTAATAAAATACCATTTATCACTGCATGTTTGCTATATAATTTATATCAATTCTTTGAAATAAGTAGATTTTTCATTGGAAATAAGCATTTTCAGTTCCTATTTGTGCTGGAGATGTTGCTATGCATTTAACTTATAAACAAAAATATCTGCCTAATAACAGTTATGTGTTGAGCTAGGGTTTGAGAGACGGACTTAAAATTTTGGCAAAGTGCATAGGGTTGGTGGATTCACTCATTAAATCTGAAAACTATCTGAATTTGATCCTTAGATTGAATGGTATAAATGTGGTTGCTGAATTTTTCATTCGTACAATTCGTCGCATCTTTATAATTCTTTTTCGATATACCTCTTCTCATTATTGCTATCAATTTAGCTGCATCTTAAGTTTTTCATTGGTTGTACTATCAGAGCTGAAGTTTTCAGTGCCAATCCCCACATGTTATTAGCTGTATCATGCACTATAAACTTGCTCTATCTCTAGGCTTTATTTGTCTCAAAGTTTGTTCCTTTTGCCCAAAGAAATGCTGCAAGGCTATTACTTCGATCATATTATAAGATTGCTTCTAATATGCATTATCTGGATCTTGCTGCCTTAAAAGGATTTTTTTGTTCTTTCCCATTTTTGAGTAAAAATTCTGTTGAATTTGTAAGTCTCACCTGCATTTCGAGGGTGGTTGCTTCATTTTATTTCTGTTGAGAGGGTTTTAAGGGTCATGCTTGGTTTCTTTGGAACTGCTCATGCATATATAATGAGTGCTCATTAATTCCTATGGATATGGATAGTAATATTGTTTATATAATTACACAATTGTGAATATTTTGCAATAACCATATTTTTAGTTTTTGCAACCACTGATGTTGACGCTTTTGATTTGTTTACTGTTCTTTATTTACTTTTGATATTCATCTTTCTATTGGTTTTGGGTTTGTTTATTTAATATTCTTCTCTCATGCCTGTCTTATAACTCTGAAGTTTTTAAATGTACATTCCTTGATAAGAAAATTTTCAAATGCTTTTTGGATTTGAGGACTTAAAGGTGAAGTAAGAATATGAACAGGCTTAAGTATTCTTTTCTTTCTTTCTTTCTGCTTCTAGAGAGCTGCAAACACCAGATGGGGTCCTGGAGATAACTGCTATTTGATTGTTTGATCTCAGTCCTTGAGATGTCAGTTGTAGCCATCCATGAACCTTGCATGGCAATATAGTTTTATTCAACACATTTTAAAGATGCTGTAGCAACAGCCAAGTGTTGGTTAAAGAATTTTAAGGCATTTTTGGGGTCTTTTTCTAGCATGGGATTGGGCTCTTTTCCTTTGCCCAAACTTGAGGACCTGAAGGTTTGATGTTTTCAGGCTCTGTTTATTTACTAAAGATTTAATGATCAAATGCATCATTATTATTAAAAGAAAGCTAAAATGTGATGCAGGAATTAGTTTTGCAGTCAAGGTTACTTAAAATAACTTTGGATGAAAGAAGAATGCTTGACATGATTTTGAATAATTGTGAAGAATGGGAGCAGGTTGCTTGCTGTGCATTACAGGAAGCAAGGTGCATATTAGGTATAGGTTATATTGGTCATCAACTTCCTTCAAGAATTGTTTAATAATTTAAAGTTTTTATTATTTTTAAGAATGTTCTAAGTATATTTAGTGCTAAGTTTTATGTTTTTGGCATTGTAATTTACACAATATTTGTACAGATTTTATATAACTTTTTGTATTAATTATTTTTGATATATATTAAAATTATTAATTAATATATATATTGAATTTAGATTTTATAATTTTATATTGACTTTATTGTGTTTAATTTGGGATTTACAAATAGTAAATATATAATTTTGCAAAAAATAATACAAAACTAATGTTACCGACAAATTGCCGAAGGAAAATCCATCGCTGCCATTCCAAAAATTTTAATATTATACTACCGACAACATTACCGACGAAACTATCTGTTGCTGTTTATACTAAAATAAATTAATAATTTATTCATTAAATATTACCAATGGTTTACCGACAATATTTTTCGTCGGTAAATGGTCAACGCGCGAAACATCTAACGGATTTTAAAAAAATTACCAACGGAAGGTTTTTTATAAACCCGTCGGTAAATCCATCGGTAATATTTACTAACGGAATTTTTCGTCGGTAATTTGGTACTTACGAGTGTTTTACCGATGGATACTTTTCGTCGGTAAAATAATAAAAAACCGTCGGTAAGGTCATTTGCCGTCTGTAAAAGCACAAATCCATCGATAAAATGCATTTTTTTAGTCATGCACATGATTTTAAAATGCGTCTGCAAGGAAAAGGTATCTACAGCCTTATAAGGCATGCTTCGTTCTCCTTTTCCAATCGATGTGAGATATAACAATCAATTGTAATGGTCTTAACATCGGGTTAGCCGTGAACAGTATTTTTCGATAGTGAGCAGTGCTTTCGAGCTGAAAAATACATCCGAAGGTAAAAAAATATTTTATTAGGCTATTGGAAAATATTGGTTATGGGTAGTTCGGGGTTGAAATTTGAAGTGATTTTGAGGTCAAATAGGCCTTCAAAAATTAAAAAAAAAAACAAAAAATTGAGCTGTTTGGTCTTAGTTTAACTAATTTGATCATAGTTTGATCGGGCCATTAAAAATAGTAAATGAAGTCTAAAAATTATTGAAAATTGCATATATGCCTAAAATGATGTGTAGATTATTTGGTTGCAAAAAATAAATTTTTTGGTAACATCGGTATTTTTTAATCAAATAAGTTTAATTGAACCGAATCAAAATTAAACTTTGATTGGGCAGATATGATAAGAATGATGTAATCATTTTTAGAGTGATTTGAGATTGAAAAGAGAGAGAATTACAGTAGAATAGCTTTATGGGCTTATTTCGAGTTATTGGGCCTTAAAGAGTGGTTTTAGGTTGAGCCGAAGCCTAACCATTAAGGCCACTATATAAGGGAGGGAAAATTAGATTTTTGGGCCAGTCACTTCGCCTCTATCAGCTCTCTTCTTCTTCCTCCATAGCTGAAACCCATTTAGCCACCCTTTCTTCATTTTTCTTCAAGATTTCTTTCAAATTCTCTCTCAATCCAAGCGTAAGAAAGATTATTCTACCTCTCTAGTTGCTTGATCCAGCCTCTATCTTGTTATTAGAGGAAGGTAAGCTAAGAAAATCAAGTGAGAAAGTTAAGGTGTCAAATTGAGGTATAAGAAATTTAAGGGTTTAAATTTGTTTAAGGGTGTTTCTTGATATTTTTAGGTGCTTAGATTTCATTCATGATGTTTATTTTAGCAAAAGAGAACAAAAAAGTGAGGTTTTGATGAGTTATGTAACCGGCCATGGTAGGTACACAAGGTGAAGGCCAAATTTTCAAAGAAAAAGGGATAGAAAAGGAGGTATAGGCAAGGCTAAGGCAAGAGAAAAAGGTTAGTGGCTTCAAATCCAACTATTTTCCATTATTTAGCATGATTTTCCTTTAGGTAGGTTAGGAAAAATTGGTTAAATGTATGTATTTAAAATTGATATTAAATTAGTGTAATTGGACCCTAAATAAGCTTATTAGAATGCTTAAATAAATTTTAAAGAACACGAATGATGGACTTCTTATGGTGGCCGAATTCTTTACTAGGGGAAAGTAATGTGTATTTGAGTTATTTTGGTATTTTTAAGCCTTTAAATGGTTATATACATGAAAAAAAAACATGTCCATAAATTTTTATAGAATTTATAAAATTTAATTGAATATTTTTGTTAAGAATTTTGTTTATGTATAAGGTGAAAAAAGTTGAATTAATGTGAATTAATTCATAAAGTGATAAAAAAATGGTGAATTATATTGTATTAATTCACAAACTGTGTAAAAAGCACTGAAAAAGTAATTGACCAACTATCTGAAAAGAAATAATAACTGAAAGTGTTAAAAATCTGTTAAATATTTTGTAAATAAGTGAAATTGTGCCCTTAGAAATAGTCAGACAGTCAAAATCTAGTTTATAATATAATTAGCTAGCCATAGGGATACTTATACTGCGGTGCAAGTCACGGCGACTTGCTTTGCTATGATAGCATCATTGATGTTTATAGTATCTGCCTGTTCTGTTATCTGATCTGTGAAAAATGATCATTTGGGATCATTTCTTAGTTTGTATATGGTCCTGTGGGGTCCACATCCCCGAATATTCTGTCTAAAGATTTTTGTTGGGATTGTACAAGAGGCATTAATGTAAAAATAAGTTAAAAAGAGGTAAAAGATAAGTAAAAGTGAAGTAAAAAATGAAAAAAGGACCTAATTGAAAAGAATTAAAACTTTAGGGGCAAAACTGTAATTTTCCAAAAAAGTATGTTGATTGAGTAAAAGTAATTAAGAAGTGTATATAAAGGGTAAAATGGTAATTTATTGTTTAAACAGTCCAAAAATAAAGTTTTGTAAAGTTCAGGAATTAAAATATAATTTTACGTGAAAAAGAATAAAGTAAAGCCCAATTAATTTTTTATATGCCAAAAGTCAAAATTGAAAGTGAAAATAAGAAAAATAATGGCAATTTTGTAATTAAACTGTAAAAGGGTATTTTCGTAATTAATTAAAAAGTTGACCAAAATTGTAGTGTTAAGGTGGAAAGACTGTAAAAATGGATAAAAATGCTTTTTAATAAGAAATATTGGATTAGTACACAAGGATGAAGAGACTGAGGCATTGATAGGTACTGCACAGCAGGAGGCCCTACAGCAGCAGGCTTCTTCTCCAGTTGTGCCACCACTACAAAAAAACTGTCAATTAGTTCCGTCGCTAAATTAAATTAGCGACGCCACGACGAACTGTCGCTAAAAGCCCAGTCACAAATGTACTAGTGACGGAATCCAAATTCAGTCGCTAATTTATTTTCATAATTAGTCGCCGATATTATAATAATTTTTAGCGACTATTTTTTTGTCGCAAATTCCGTTGCTAATTATTATTGTATCAATAACGCAGTTGGTCGCAAAAAATTCCCATCTCTAAATGTTAGCGACGAAATATTAGTCGCTAATTATTTGAAAAATTCTTATTTTTACATATTAGTGACAGTTGGTTGTCACGAATCCGTCGCTAAATTATAGCATTATTAAAAATTTTTTCGCCGTATTTATTAATTTTCATCCTGTATACAATAATAACAGCACACGTACACATATATATATTTATTCCAAAGCATAATGTATTCCAAAACATACATATATATATAAAAGTAATTGAAATCGTAAAAAATGTTATCAATCTCTCTTAAGAGTACAAAAAATACTAATACCAAAGTTGCCTCAGTCCAAACATCTAAAACCAATACCAAAGTTGCCTACTAATAATTGAAGTTGAGTCAATTTCTGAAAAATTAAATTAAATATTACTACTAATAATAATAATTACAAGAAAGAGAAGCTGCAGATACCGAAATATGAAGATGGAAGAGGAAGAGTAACACCGTGTAATTTCCTGCCTATGAAATAAGATTCCTCCACTGTCAATCCATCGGCCTTCGTTCTTGCATCATCATCATCACCATATACCAGTTTGGCTTCCTCAATAAAGAACTCAATGAAACTAGCTCCATAGCAAACTATTATTTCAATCATAAGTTCATATATTGCAAATAGCTGAAAAAAATAAAACCTAGCTCAAAATATACCAAATTATAACAGCTAGCATATAATTTTTCATCAAGCACTTAGCATAAAATTAGTATTCACTCTATGGCATATTCTATAACTACACAAATATGTTCTACCACACACTTCCAAAACATATAAAAGGGTGAATAGTTATGCATAAAACCATAGGTTAGATAGAAATCTAATTAGATATGCTGGATGCAAAAGAAAATCAGCATTAATCAATTACATTAATAAAGTAGCAAACATTAATTGGCCAAAAGGGAACAAATATAAGGGCTATTATATATAAGACTTTATTGTGGGAAATAAAATGTAAGTAGATGAATGAGCTGAAATTGTGTGGATCAAAGTTGAAAAGTTATGTTAGTAAGACAAAAATCAAATGATTCAATGTTAGTCATTTTGTTAATTAAATTTCAATGCAAAATACTAGAACCAGATGATTCCATGTTGTGTTAGTAATACTAGAATCAAAAATAGCATAACGATAACATGTTCCCTTACATTAAGATTTTATATATAAATTATTGTTAGTCGCCCCAATAGGTATAGCTACAGGTGCATGTAGAAACATACTTCAGTAAATGGAGGAAAAATGGAGATGTAGAAATATGATTTAAAGTTAATTAAGATAATTAAACAAGTAAAATATTAGAAACAAACTTATCTAATAAAATCTGCCAGATGAAACTGCAATTCTTAATTACTATAAAGCATGGGTCAACCCATAAAAGATAATGGGCATATGGGTACTTACTTCAAGCTAGAAAAACATAATTTCATGATGTGGCATCCACTCCAGCACGTGAATAACCTCGTGCATCACAAACAAGCTCCATTAATGTCACACTTCTCAACAGTGGAAGTTTTGAGAATGCAAAGCATGAAAATTAATTAAAAATGTCATATAAATTAATTATACAAGTGGCAAAACAAACAAAACTAAGAATTCTCAAATTAAAAAAATAACTAATTTTTTTCATGGTGAATCATTGTTTGTTTTGTGTACATAATGATATGTTATTATGTAACTAGGTGAACTGAAGGATTGGGTGTTGTGACTGTTGGTCGGTCAATACCTTTTCTTCTGATCTTAGCTTAGTTGCCTTCCCACAACTCTGTTGTGATGATTCCTGGAATAGCAGGTAGGTGTATCTTTCACTCCATTCTCATTGTTGCTCATTCTCATTGTTCAAGAAACACTCGGATTCTCAAGGTAAATCCCAATTCTCAGTATTCAACCTCTACTTTCTTTGGTTTTTTGCCCAAGGCAGTCCCAATCCCTCCTTTTGGTCCTTTAAGAGAGCACAATGGTATTGGCTTGCAAAGCACAAACAATGATTCACCCTGAAGAATAATGATATTGCAAATATTACCATTATTCAGGTGGGTCACCACCTAATTTTTGTTTCCAACCACTAAAAAATATGTCATCATTTTTTTTTATTTAAAACCTATAAAATCAATTCTTCTTACTAAAAAGATTCAAATTTCCTCACATACTATTTAAGACAAAATTAAAAACATAATTTTGGTGAAGAAAATTATAATAAGAAAAACGTATGGGCTGTAAGATGGAATACGTGGTACATATATATAGATAAACTCACTAACAGTTGACTTACAGTTGAGCAGAACTCAAAACCTAAACTTAAACCAAGAACTAAAAAAAAATAAAAAAAATAAAACTGTTCTTAGACCATTAGTTTGGTTAGCTTTTTTAATATTTATTTTGGGTTGAGTTATTGTGCAGCTTATGCCCATCCCTACCACAACATAGGATTCAGATCCTACAAGGAGATCCCTATTTTTAGAGTTGCAGCCATCTAAGTTAATCTCCAGCTACAGTACTGGCAAACAAGGGATCTCACTTAGTTACAAATAAGGGCATAAGAATTTGCAGGCATACATGTAAATTGATTAAATCAAGCAATTTGTATTGATCTACATTTGAAATCAATGATAAGAGAGCCAAACACATAATGATATGAGCCATAATAACATATCATGTTCTCAAACTAAGATATTTAGTTTTATTAAATAAGTTAAATATGCTTAAATTAGTGTAAACCAGTAAGCATACCTTCCAGGGACTGAATTGAAATCCCCGCACACTAACATCGGAATGTCTGCACTGGCAACTATTTTCTCCAATCCTTTCAAAAGAGTGAGGACCTAATTTGACAAAGAAGGATAAAATCAACATACATCATTGAAATTAGGATTTGACACAGGATCTCTATCTATAAAAATAAAAAATAAAAAAAACCTTAAATTGGACTCTTTCCATAAGCACAGCCAAACATGAGATGCTGCCAGATGATGGACAAATTTGCAAGTACTCAAGGAAAACTTTAAGCAGCTGTACCTTATTTGTATCCTGAAAGGAATTGACACCAGGCAGCCTGTCTTCATCAGGGATAAAGACTTGCTTCGCCATTCCCCTTAACTCCAACCTCTGTTTCGATGGAAAATCCACCAAATGCAACTCAAATACACAAACTGAAAACCCCAAACAAAAACAAAAAACATGCATAAAACGGTGTTACTGCACCACAACCAGAAAAGTAACTTAAAAGCAAAAGAAGAAGAAGAAGACAAAGAAGAAATGATAGTAATTTAAAATAAATAATATCCATAATAATTAAATATTTTAGTCATTTTCGGCACTATTTAATAATTAAGCACAATTAGGAATAGAAATATCAGGGCAGCAAGCAATCAATAACAGCATCGGCAACTGATATTCAAGATTGGTGTTGCATTCAAAAGCAGTCTTCTTTTCCTTTACTATTAACTAGTGGAAAAGACAAAAAATAAATAAATAAGCCAGATTGTTAAATCAGATGTAGAGGGATTCAACCTCTCAAAATTACAACAAGTGCACCTGTTTCATAACCAAAAGTTAATATCAGACTACAAAACAAGACATAATCTTGACAAGGCTCATCTAGCCAGAGAGTAAAAAACATAGACATAAATGAAGCATTTTTGTCAAGAAAACCAGAAGCATCCTAGAGTCAAAGAACAACAAAAGTAGACTTAGGAAAAATTAATGATTGAATACACTAAAACCCAAATTCCTGAGCCAATGGAAATTCAATTTCACAAATTCAGCACACTTCCACATCAATGCACTGACCATTTCCTCATACCTTTCAACTAAAACAAGATAATCCATGTGCCATGCCTTAGGTACCATTTAGATAAAGTAGCTTTCTTGTGAGAACTGAGGAATAACATGAGCAAATGTTGAAAAACTAAGACTGCATGCAAATAAAATACACAGCTATAGAAATGAATGCAACTGATAACTTAACAGGTTGATTGATGAAGATGGAACTTACTCTTAGTGGAACTGAAAGGTTAGCCGTACACAGTATGGCTTCAGCAATACCATGGGCATACCAAGGCTACAAGAAAAGAATTCATGAAATCAAAATCCAAAAAGCAAAGCATATGCAGATTATTTTTTCCATCTGATTTTTATTTGTTAATAAGTGGCATAGAGGTTTTCCATTACCCGTTTCCACAAAGGCACAAAAGGCAGATACATTAATAATTATGACCTATACTACACTTTAGATTTGTCCAGTTCGACTTCATAGTGCATACCATCAACTAGATTGAACCTGGAAAATATATTTCAAACACATGTTTTTATTTGACAGCTAACCATAGGTAAAAACCTCCATTGATAACAAAATAAGATCTGTCCAATAAAAAGCTGACACTTATAAAAGCATGTATCAAACTCTAAGCCACAAAAACCAAGACTGTATAGACGATAGCAAGCAAAACAAGAAGATGCAACTAGCATTCCAAGGACTCTAACAGAAAAAAAAATGCAAGTCAAGGAACATTTGGAACAAGAAAATAAACAGAAAAGGCTCATGAAAGAAGACCGAGAGAGAGAGAGAGAGCTTTGAATGCATTACACTTTTGTGGTTCCATAAGGGATAATGATTATCGGAGGACATATCATCGGAGGAAACAATGTCGCCGACGATGCACCGCTACTGTCGACGTTGAGTTCACAGCACTAAGGACCTGTAGCAGGTAGTCACGCTCAGATGCCATCAATTTTAGTGGGAATCCTCCCTGAAAAATCTCGGCATACCTATCCTCGATCTCCTTATCGTCACCAAGTGAGGACGATCGGTGGGCATGGAGAGGAGCGCTCGGTCACAGGGGATCCAACGGCGGTGCTGTGAAACAGTGGAGATAAGTTGTAAGGGAAAATGTTGTATTTATATCTAGGGTAAATCATTGAAATTACTAAAATGCCCCTACTAAATTTATTATTTTATCATTGTATTCAAGGATAATTGTGTAAATATATATAACTAAAATTTTTAATAATTTAAAATTTACTCAAAATTTTAACAAAATAAAAATAAATTATAAATTTGTCCTAATCATTTTAAATGAAATAATAAATTTTATATTATTATTATAAAAATATTTATATTTATTATTTTTCATAATATGATTATATAATAATTATAACAATTACTTTATTATTATTATTATTATTAATAAAAATGTAAATTTTTAAAATAAATAAGTTTAAATTTGAGGATAATTGATAAAAAAAATCATTAGAATTTCTAATAATTTAATATTTGATTTAAATTTTATAAAATAAAAATAAATTAGAAAATTTTTTTATTATTATTTTAAATGAAATAATAACTTTTATATTACTATTTTATAAATATTTATTTTTATTAATCTTGAACGATCAAATATATAATAATCGTAACAATTAGTTTATTATTATTATTATTATTAAAAATGTAAATTTTATAAATAAATAACTTTAGATTTTGGTATAATTGATAAAAAAATATTATCAACTTATAAAATAATTTATAATTTTCTGTTACAAAATAAAATGTTCATTTCATATGGTTTATATTAAAATGTTCATTTCCGACTCTATCCAAATAAATCGAATAATTCGATCTGAATTAGATATTCAGATCTTAGAAACTAATCTTCACCGCCCAAAATTAACAACAAGGAGTTTCGAACGTACTCATCAAAAATCAGGCCAATCTAACAGCAAATGATTTTTTTATCGTTTTCGTATACAAAACTGGTCATTAAGTAAAAAATCCAGAAAATAGCCTTTTTTTTGCAACAAAAACTGAACTTACAAACCTTAAAAACTAATTTTCACCGTTCAAAATTAACAACAAAGAGTTTCGAACGTATTCATCAAAAATTAGGCCGATCTAACGGCAAATGATATTTCGATCCTCTTCACATACAAAATTGGTTATTATATAAAAAATCCAAAAACTATCCTCTTTTTTACAATAAAAACTGAACTTATAGATCTTAGAAACTAATCTTCACCGTCCAAAATTAACAACAAGGAGTTTCAAACGTACTCACCAAAAATCAGGCCAATCTAACGGCAAATGATTTTTCGATCGGTTTCGTATACAAAACTGGTCATTACGTAAAAAATCCAGAAAATAGCTTTTTTTTTTGCAACAAAAATTGAACTTACAGACCTTAAAAACTAATCTTTACCGTTCAAAATTAACAACAAGGAGTTTCGAACGTACTCACCCAAAATTATGCCGATCTAACGGAAAATGATTTTTCGATCGTCTTCACATATAAAATTGGTCATTATGTAAAAAATCTAGAAAACAGCCTGTTTTTTGCAACAAAAACTGAACTTACAAACTAATCTTCACCGTCCAAAATTAACAACAAGGAGTTTCAAATGTACTTACCAAAAATCAGGCCGATTTAACGACAAATGATTTTTCGATCGTCTTCACATACAAAATTGGTCATTATGTAAAAAATTCAAAAAATAGCCTTTTTTTTTGCAACAAAAACTAAACTTACAGATCTTAAAAACTAATCTTCACCGTCTAAAATTAACAACAAAGAGTTTCGAACGTACTCACCAAAAATCAGACTAATCTAACGGCAAATGATTTTTCGATCGTTTTTGTATACAAAACTGGTCATTAAGTAAAAAATCCAGAAAACATCATTTTTTTTTGCAACAAAAATTGAACTTACAGACCTTAAAAACTAATATTTACCGTTCAAAATTAACAACAAGGAGTTTCGAACGTACTCACCCAAACTTAGGCCGATCTAACGGGAAATGATTTTTCGATCGTCTTTACATACAAAATTGGTCATTATGTAAAAAATTCAGAAAACAGCCTCTTTTTTGTAACAAAAACTGAATTTACAGATATTAAAAACTAATCTTCACCGTCCAAAATTAACAACAAAGAGTTTCAAACGTACTCACCAAAAATTAGGCCAATCTAACGGCAAATGATTTTTCGATCGTTTCCATATACAAAACTGGTCATTACGTAAAAAATCCAAAAAACAACCTCTTTTTTGCAACAAAAACTGAACTTACAGATCTTAAAAACTAATCTTCACCGTTCAAAATAGCCTATACATTTATCTTTTTATCATCAACTTTTCTATTTATATTTTTCTTCGACAAACAAAATATTTTAATCCTCTTAACTTATCAAAACTTTTCAATTCAGTCACTTAATTGAATTTCATATTCAATAGTCTTTGGACACTTTCAAAATTGGGATAATTGATAAATAAATCAATTTAATTCCTAATAATTTAATATTTGATTTAAATTTTTTAAAATAAAAATAAATTACAAATTTTTTTATTATTATTTTAAATGAAATAATAAATTTTATAAATATTTATTTTTATTAATCTTGAACACGCAAATATATAATAATCATAACAATTAGTTTATTATTATGATTAAAAATGTAAATTTTCTAAATAAATAACATTAGATTTTGGTATAATTGATAAAAAATTATTATCAACTTATAAAATAATTTATAATTTTCTGTTACAAAAGAAAATATTCATTTTATATGGTCTATATTAAAATTACTTGAAATTATACACAAACCATGGGAATGAAATTAAAAAACTTATTTTTTAATTTATTTGCGATGGATTAGCGACTAAATACTTATGTCGCTAATCGTATTACCGTAACAAAATACTAATTAGCGACAGAAAAATTTTCGTCGCTAAACCGTCGCAAAAAAAAGGCGCTAGATTTTCCCGCCAAAATTAGCGACAAAAATGTTAGTCGCTAAAATTTCTGGAACTAATTTCTTGAATAAAAAATTTATAAAATTTAGCGACGGAAAAAGGTATCGCTAATTCCGTCGCAAAACAGGGCGCGTACACTTCCCGCCAGTAATTAGCGACTGTTTATTAATTCCGTCGCAAAAAAATAGAAAATATCATTTTCACGACGAAATTGTAAAACAATTGCGAATCCGTCGCAAAATTAACGACGGAAAATGTGTCGTCGCTAATTGGCAGTTTTTTTGTTGTGCACCTCTACCCCTATAGCTAGACTTTCTCAATTTGATGGCCGGCTATATTCAGCAGCAGCTACAGACAGGTCAAGCTTAGTCCTTCCAGGCAGCTGTACAGGTTCAGCCAGCTTCACCTAGAAGAAAACCCTTTCTGGAGAAGTTAAAAAGGCTTAGGGCTGAGAACTTTTCTGGGCGACATCCTCTGACACTAGCACAGGCAGAAGATTGGCTATTCAAGATAAAAAGATTATTTGAAATTACAAACAACACAATAGAAGAAAAACTTAAGGACATAATTGCATTACTACAGGGACCAGCCTTTATCTAGTGGGATTCTGTCAGGAGACATATCTTAGTGGATCAGCTGAGTTGGAGATTTTTTGTGTCTTAGTTTGAGTTGAAATATATTGGATATGAGTACAAATTGGTGATGCACGATGCCTTTTAGAGGCTTAAACAGGGTAATAAGTCAGTGGCTGAGTATGAGCGCGAGTTTGAGCATCTCAGTGCCTACCTAGATGAGAGCCAGTCTATAGATATAAAGTTACGTCAAAGATTTGAGAGAGGACTGCATATAGAGCTCAGATAGATTATTGGGATCCAGCAGTACCTTAGTTTGAGAGCCATGGTTGAGGCAGCCATAAAGTTATAGGCTATTTAGGCGGAGCGAATTGAGAGATAGTCTCGGTTCCAGTAAAAGAGAAAATAGGGACAATCCAATGGTAAAGGAGCACAAGGTAAAAAGGCAAAGG
This sequence comes from Excoecaria agallocha, assembly GCA_037975025.1. Lineage (NCBI taxonomy): Eukaryota > Viridiplantae > Streptophyta > Magnoliopsida > Malpighiales > Euphorbiaceae > Excoecaria > Excoecaria agallocha. The sequence continues at coordinate 38,365 of JBBPFJ010000559.1, forward strand.
GATCTCCAGTACCTTAGGGCTGTCCTTCAGTTTCAGCAGGATGAGGTTATGGCAGTTTCAGCAAGTCGAGGTTAGGGTAGTTCCAGCACCTGAAGCAATATTTTATTTTGGCATGTAAATTACTGTAAATATTTGAAGTTAAACTAGATTTGTATTAGTATTTGGATTGTATATTTGTATATGGATTTGACTGGTATTGGATATTTTATATTTGGATGAGTTGTGTTAGTGGATGAATGATTAAGATGATTTTGTTAATTATAAACTGTTGTGCCCTTGAGGGGCTGTGGTTATTGTCTAATTTTCAGGGAGCTAGTCCAATATATAGCCGTTATATTGTTAATTTTTTTGCAAAATAAATAGTAAATTTGACAGTTATAGGTCATCGATAAGGTGGACTATGTATATGAATTTTGGATAAGCATTATTGGTTAATGAAAAATTAAAGGTTAAGTTTATGTATTTTAAGTTAAGAAAGAAAAAAAAATTCGATCAAATGCTTAAGTCAGAAAAACTATTACAGTAAGGATGTTACAGACATATATGGTAAAAATTATTTTCCATAGGTTCTCGATGTTGAAATTCATCTTGACACTAAAGAGATTGGAAATACAATTTTAGTTGGAAATGAAACATCCAACCAAGACAAAGTAAGAGCAATGATATTTCTTTGCCATCTTCTACATGAAGGGTTAAAAGCTAAATATCTAACAGTGAAAGATCCATTTGAATTGTGAAATAATGTAAAAGAGCGATATGACCACCAATGAACGGTAATATTACCTAAAACTCGTTACGAATTGATGCATTTATGATTTCAAGATTTTAAAACTGTAAGTGAATATAATTTTGTTGTTTTTAGAATTAGTTTTCAGTTAAAGTTATGCGGTGAAAATATTACTGATGAGGACTTATTAAGGAAAACTTTTTTAACTTTTCATGCTTCAAATGTGCTTATACAACATTAGTATAGAGAAAAGGATTTCAAAAAGTATTCTAAATTAATCTCATGCTTACTTGTGGTTGAACAAAATAATAAGCTAATAATGAAAAATCATGAGACTCGTCCTACTGGATCTACTCAATTCCCTGAAGTGAATGTAGCAATACAAGATCATAACCATGGCTAAGGCATGGTAGAGGAAGAAGACGAGGACGAGGACAAAACAACTAGCATCATTATAGTGGCAATAATAACAATAATTTTTCCACCACCTGAAGTTAAACAATAATGGAAAAAAAAAGGAAAAAATAAGGTCGGCCATAATAGCTCTTCAAACACTAAAGAAAATTCATGTTATCGATGTGGAATGAAAGGGGTCGTACGACTGACCATCTTGTTAAGCTTTATCAAACCTCCATTAAAAGAGAAGGAAAAAATGTGGAAACAAATTTAGCTAACTAGACCGATGATGTTGAGGCAAATTTGGCATATAATGATGATGATAGTTTTGGAGACCTTACGGATATTACTCATTTGGATGTTTCAGATTTTTTCTAAGAGTCATGAAGAATAATGATGAAAATAAAAGATAAGAAAGTTTAAAATTATTATCTTATTTTATATTTCAATGTTGTGTTTGTTATTTTATTTAAGAGTTTTTCAAGTTTTTTTTCCTTATTTGAGTAGTTATATATATTTAAATATTTGCCATCTTCTAATTATATATTTTATTTTTTTATTTATTTTCAATGAAGGAATGGATGATTCACATTCTTTAATTGGGTCCATACTCAATAATAAAGATGTTTGCCTTGTTGATAGTGCTACAACATATAGCATACTTAAAAAATAAAAGTATTTCTATCATTTGATATTGAAAGATGCTAATGTTAATATTCACTACAAGAAAATGTAAAAGTATTTCTATCATTTGATACTCCTATATTCTTTCTTAGGGATATCGGTGTGTTACATATATTGGTTAAATTGATATGATTTTAGTGATTATAGCATCCCATAATACTCTTGAGGGGTATTAGGATGTTACAAAATCAACTACTATAAATATCAAGTTTTATTACTTATGATGGATTTGATTTTAAATATATTGTTTATTTGGTTTATAATGAGATGATAATTAGAGTTTGATAAAAAAGAATAATAAATGCCTTAATAAATGGTAAGAACAATTGGTCGGCCATATGGATGAAAAATTCAATTGATTATTTGATTAAATATGATCCATATTGTAAATTAAAGTTCAATGTCAGATTTCATTCACTTTAATCTAAATGGGCCTTCCAAATATGAACTGTATTGTAAAATTAATGATAGCCTACAAAATTTATACAAATAAGGGCAATGCTCGGTTATGGCCCCTCATAATTTGGTGTAAAAAGAGCAATATCAGGATTTGACATTTTTTTATTCCAAGTTAGAGTGCAATACTAGGTTTTGACCACTTTAATCCTAACAGGCCTACAAGGCTTTGGTCTTGCTTATTTCCTTATTAAATTTATCTGGGTTACATTGGGCAAAGAAACACTTTTCTTAGTTTAAAATGAATTAAATGTTAACTAATAATATACATTAGATATATTTTGTGATTATAATAGTAATGAGCATATGTATTTACATGTATGAATTATTGATTTGCGTACTTCATGATTTTTGGATAATTGGGTGATTAAAAAAGTTATTTTTGTTTATTTGTGGTGTATAAATTTTGGTTGAAATCTTTTGAAAAGTAAAGTTAGTGTTGCCACTAAGTAATATGCTTGGCGAGTGAAATTTTATTTTTGTGCATCGGTACATAGGTATTTTTGGACAGATAGCAAATTAAAAATCTACCAAGAAGTGATGAAAAATTGTTTGACTTCATGATGGATATTTTGAATTAGAATTTATATTTTGGGAATTTAATTACATAGAAAAATCATGGATGGCTCTCTAATTGTCAATTTTTTATTGAATTGAAATTTTTTGAATTATATGTTGATATCCAACTTTGAATATTAAAGAATTTATGTAATTATATTTATGTAGTGATGGATGATGGTATCTCTTATTGAAATAAATCTTATAATTTGAGGTGGTTAAATTTACAATTGTGGATGGATGCATTTGAGGAAGTTGAGAAATATTGAGTATTTGTTCGATGTAAATGGAGTTGAAAAATATGATGGATATTATAGAAGTGTGATTTTTTTCATTTATTTAGCAAAGGAATAGAGACTTGTATAAAAGAAACTTTATCTATTATTCTGTAAAAATTATAAGACAAATTTGAATTTCATGTTTAGTTTTTAGAATATTTTATGGTAGGGGTGTGCTGAACTTAACCGAAATCGAGAACCGAACCGAATAGATTTTGATATATTTGATTCGGTTATTTTAATTTTCGATTTATTTGATTCTGAATCAAAATTAAAAATTAATTTAATCGGTTCAGTTCGATTTTTGAAATTGAAAAATCGAAAGGACCGAACCAATCAAAGTTTATTAAACTCACCGTTTTGCTTATATGTATATATACCTATTTCTACATAATAGTTATCTCTGATTCTCAATTTCTACCCAAATTTCTAACCAGCTGCCTCCTGCCCTCCTCTTTATCTCCCCTTCTTCTTGAAATTGATATTAGTTATGAACAGTATCTAAGTAGAAATTCGAACACTTTTTGGTCAACGTTAGAGAAACTTGAATCAAACACACAAACATCCAGAAGAGTAAAAAGATTGGAGATCCAAATCAAAATCCATAAAAACTAACGAAAGATTGAATGTCCAGAACCCATAAGAAGAAAATAGAAAATAAGATCACCTAGTTTTGTAAAAGAGGGGGATTGAGATCTATAGAGAATAGAAAATGGTGAAAATCATCCAGAGTAAGAGTGTGTCTAGTGAACTTAGCAAGGTGATGCCTCTTCTTCAAAATCTGCTCCACGATCTTCTTGGCAACAGTGATGAAGGTGGAGGCATCTTTGATTTTAGTTTTATTAACTGTGCTGAGGATGGATGATTCAATGGAATTAAGAGTGGGTTTCTATTTATAGAAGAGCCAAGCACCAGAGATATTTTCTACTCCGGATAAGGGTAAGTGGGTTGCTTTTTTTTTTTTTTTCTTGAGGCCATGTAAGAGACGGAGGTTTCCATCTACAATTTTTTCTAGGATACATAATTTTGATTGTTGCGAAAATGCTATTTTATTTTTTTAATCCGAACAAATTGTAGATGGCCTGTTCTGGTTTAATAGCAAAGATGGGCTTATCATTCTCTAAAAAGTCACAGATTCAATTCCTTTGAGCCACCTTTATTTTTTTTAATTTCATACCTTATTTGTTTATCAAGTTCTTCCAGTTCAGAATTGCATAACAACAATTCATTTTTGGTTTCCTGGAATTCAATAAATTAATTAATGATTAATAAATTTGCACCATTATTTTTTGTATCATAAAAAAGGATTACCTTGAAAATGCAATACCAACATCTAGGGTCTCTATTATAATTTCTGAATAACTTATAATTTCAATTTTTAAAAACATTATTAAGTTATAATAATTTAATCATAAATGAATAGTTGCCGTAAAATAGCTGAGAACCAAATTCCTGAACAATTTATCTATCAAATAAAAGTTTTAAAAAATTAAATTTTATAATCCTTCCAAAAAAATAATAAATTATATAAAAATAATATATTTTTTAAATTTTAATATAATATATATTAAATTATATAAAATATTTTAAATATAGAATTGCCAGTTCCGTTTAATAGCAAAACTCACTATACTATCCGTTTGTATCTAGGATATCTAGGTTCAATTATACAATTACCTAGTTTCGTCTTAAATATACAATTGCCTAGTTTCAATTAAAATATCTAGATTCAAATTGACCGTTGTCTAGCAAGTGTACTAGATCGGCTAGTAATACAGGAAAATATAATACAGGAAAATATAAATTAAGACCTCAAATATCGTACCCAAAGGAACATGGATTGCTAAAAATAATATATATATGAATTAAATTAATCCGATATTGTTTCCCAAATATTTTTGATTTAAAAGCAAAAATTAAACTAAACAATAATTAAACAAAATAAAAACTAAAAATAAACTAACATGAATTAAAAACAAAATAATAACTGTGATAATTGTGAATTTAATTATGTTTTTAGTGTATTTTTAGGTGTTTAATTTAGTTAATTCGATTTTAATTTAGTTAATTTTATGATTAATTAGTTAATTTAGGTGTTTATTGGCTTAATTAAAAGTTTTGGTGTTTTCAGGGGTTTAATTGAAAGAAAAAAAGATTAAATTGCAAGAAGTAAGAATATTTGGGGCAAAAGTGCAAAATTAGGAAAGTTAATTAAAAGAAAGTAACGTGGGATAGAATGGTTGTGCTCTCCCGAGCATAATTTCTGCTCTCCCAAGCACAGTTTTACTCTTTCTACTAGGAAATGCACTCTCCCAAGCAAAAATACCACTATCTCAAGTAAAAACACTGTTCTCCTATGCATAAAAGGAAAATTATCGACAAAAGTCTTCCGGTTCAAGAGAAACTCCAACTCAACCTCAGAAAAGAAATTCTTAGTCAGCAAAACTTCTTCTTTAGCAGTGTTTTCACTCTACAAAAAAGGCACCAAGACATCAAGTAGGGGGAGCTCATTAGTTTTAAGTTTTTACATAGTTTTTCTGTTTTTATTTTATATTTTCCTTTTTAACTCTGTATTAGTTTTTAAACATGTTTAGGAAGTAGTTTTTCTTCTTTTGCTAATGGATTCTTGAAATCTTATATTTTTATTATTATGACTTAAGCTTGTGCTTAATTTTAATGCAAGTTTGATTATTTCTTAGTTCTTAAGCATATTCTTATCATTATTTGACTAAAGTTTGGTCGTTAGTTTGATTAATTATTGGTTAATAATTGACTTTTGTTTTGATCATTGATATGCATGTTCTTAGGTTAGTTTGCTTGGGTTGATGCATGATTATATTCTGAATAAGAGATAATTTTGTGTTAATTAAAGTAAGTTAAGATTAAGAAAAAATGTAACTAAGAATAGGTGGAAATTAAATTTCTTGAAAAGGATTTAAAAGACGTCTAAGAGGATTAATTCAGATTTTTATGCTAAGTGTTGAATTGTTCTGAATAAAAGAATTTTAATGCTTGGAATGATAATCTTGAGTAAAGTTATTTGGTTTTATTCATCTGAATTCTTCATAATCATTTGTGTTTCTCTTTTAATTAAGTCATTACAATGAAAGTTAAGGTTGATAGTTTCTTTAGCAAGAGAATTTTAGTTATTGTTTTGTTTTTAATTCATGTTTTAGTTTTTATTTTGTTTAATTATTTATTTAGTTTAATTTTTGCTTTTAAATCAAAAACATTTGGAAAATAATCTCGGATTAATTTAATTCACGCATAGGTATTCTTTTTAGCAATTCATGTTCCCTTGGGTACGATATTTGGGGTCTTAATTTATATTTTCCTGTATTACTAACCGATCTAGTACACTTGTTAGACACCGGTCAAACTGGAATTCTCTTGCTAAAGAAAATATCCATCTTAACTTTCATTGGAATGACTTAATTTCAACAGGAATACCAGTGATTATGGAAAAACTAGTAATAAAGCCAAATATCTTTATTCAAATATATCATTCTTAGTATTAAACTTATAGATAAATCTAATACTCAGCATCAAAATCTAGTTTAACTTCCTAAACATTTATTGAATTCTTCTTCAAGTAATTCAACTCCAATTTATTCATAATTCCTCCTCTTCCAGTATTAATCAATAAAATTAACACGTAATTACCTTATATTTCAGATAATAATCATGCATAAATATTAAAAGAGTTAATCTAAAAATATGCAAATCAATGAAAATGTCTAAATCAATTTTTAGTTATTTATTCAATAAACCAACAATCAATCTCAATACAATCAAAGATAAGAATATGCTTAAAACCAAGAAATAATCAACTGATATTAAAATTAAGCTCAAAAGTCATAACAATGAAAATATAAGATTTCAAATATCCATTAGAAAAAGAAGAAAAACTACTTCATAAACATGTTTAAAAAACTAAAATAAAGTTGAAAAACTAAAATAAAATTGAACAGAAAAATATTGAATAAAAACAGAAAAACTAGAAAACAACGTAAAACTAAAAAGTAATGAATTCTACTAGTTTATTTTACTTGATTCTTCTAATTGATGATTGAACTTTGGTGTTTAAGTCTTCTATTTATAGGCAAAATAAGTTGTATAACCCTTCTAAACTTCCAAAATTAAAGTAGGAAGTAAATTCTTCTCAAACGGGAAAACTAAAAATCCTTCATTGCATGGGAGTGTGAAAGACACGGCCACTTAATTTTTGCCTTCATTGGATGCATTGCCGTGCATCATTTCACATTGAGATGCATTGCCAATTAACTCTCTTTGAAGTGATTCACACGGATAAGTGGGGAGTATTTCCAGCAAAAAGTTGGTGCACGGCCAATCAAGGTCTTTTGCAACAAAACACACAACCAATTTATGAGTCTTTCCCAAGAAGAGTGGTACACGGCCAAGCAATGAATCCTTCCTTCATTTGCACGGCTAATTAAGCTTCAAGTCTTCCATGCACGACCAATTATTCCTCAAGGCATTTCATTACACGGCCAAGCAAGGAAGAAGTGGCAAGATGCACGGCCAAGCAATCACACACACAAGGAAACACACGACCAAGCATGAACCTACTGGACTTCACATATATTTTCTTGCATGAATTTCCTAAATTTATAGTTTTGGCCCACAGCTTCTTGTCTTTTTACAATTAAGTCAATTTTCTAGAAAAAATAACCCTAAAAATCACCAAAATTTATAATTAACTTCAAAAATATAAAATTAACCATTTAAACTCAAATTCAACCTAATTAACATAAAATTAACTCAATTAAATACCTAAAAACATACCAAAAATATTATATAAATCACCATTATCACAAATCCTTTTAACAATTGTTTTTTGGATTAATTTTCATTATTCAATTAATTAAAATATATAATTAATTTTTTCAAACTAAATAATTTTATGATTAAACATTGATTTTCATTTTTCAATTAATTAAAATATATAAAAGAGAGGAAGAAAGGGAGATAGAGATCTGTGCTTTATGGCTATTATTTTTGGACACCTGACTTTATTTTATTGGATATATAGGCCTATTTAGGTTAAAAGTCTAATTAAAAAGCCCATATATAATTCAAAATCGGTTGAACTAAACCGAATCGATCAAAATTATTTCGGTTCGTTCGGTTCTATAAAGTTCGATTTCGATTCTGTTCTTATATTTCCTAAATTTCGATTTTTGATCCAATTGGTTCGGTCCAAAATCGAACCGATCATTTGCACACCCCTTTATGGTGTAACATTCAGTATCCGGTATTTTATCAAAACGAATATTGGGTGTTACAAGTATAAATCTAATTTTTTTCGTTATTTTTAACTTTATGTTACTTCAATTTTTTAGTTTGTTTCACATTTTTATTTCTATAAATTAAGATTTGATCTCAGATTTATTTTTTTTTAATTTTATCCAGATATTATTTGATTTTATTTGTATTATTTATATTTGATTAATGTTTGTTAATTAATTTTGAATACAATTTAAATTGTTGTTATGCAAATTCGTTTTTCTGGATTTGGAGATTGTTGTTTTCTCTCGTGGAAATTATTTTTTTCTCTCATAGAAGTTATTATCTTTCTTGAATGGAAAGTGATTTAGAATTTTGCTATAGATACAGGTAGATTGAGTTTTCTACTAAAAGTCAGATTTTTCGTAACATATTATCATTATTTACTGTTTTTGTCGCAAAAATTTAAAAATTTTTTCAGTAATTTTATTAGTTTTGTGCATTACATGTATTTTAAAATTTTATGTGTACTTTATAAATATATTTTTATATTATTAATAAAAATTTAATTTGCATTAAAAAATAAAAAAAGTCATAATATTTAATTTTATTCGGATATATTAATTATATTTTTTTCTTTCACTTTTCTTTCTCAATTCGCCCATAAAACAGTACCAGTTTGGAGAGAGGAAACAGTGAAAAAGGGCAGCGTGGCAAAGACGCGTGCCGTTTTCTGATAAAAATTTATAATATCTTGGTGGGCCCTGTTATGATACAAAACAACACTATTAATGATATTTTATAACATACCAAAAATCTAAAATTTTTTACTGTAACACTATATCCTTAATTACTTATTAAAATCGCCCCAGCTATAAAAAAAATCCCGGAATTATAATCTTACTAGCTAGTATAAAATTAGTAATTATAGGTACATATATTGATATATAACTACCGATTGAAAGTTGCACAAATTCCAAAACTTTCAAATTTTTTTACATTCAATTCTTGAATTAAAAAATATCCTAGTTTAGAACATATACTTCTAATTTTTTCCATATTAGATCCTTAATTTGCTAAGTATAACAAAATCCACTTTAGTTCTTTTTACATCATTTATTTATTTATTATAAACACAGACCATTGAGTAACTTTAATATTATTTGCCTCCACATGCACTAAAAATCAAGATAAAACTAGGGATGAGCATGGATCGGTTAACCAGTCCATTAATAATTTTCTTAAACCAGTCCATCACACGACAGTGCAACTGCAGGAAGGGGAAAACATGTGGGCATGCACAAGCTTGCTGCCAGGCAGGCTCCCAACGCGCGGTCGTGCACTCGGTTAGGCAATTGGGTCCGCGGGCGCACAGCTGGCTGCTGACTCCCGAAACTTTCTCTCCCACTTTTGCGCTCAATGTTTCTGCACGTTAAAGTACCAAATTAAATTGCATTCACCTTAATTTCTTTTTAACCAATTTTAATCAATCCTATTAACAATATTACTCCTTCACTCATGTAAATAAAAAATTGAATCAATATTTGTTAAAACTCCTTCAAATTTGATTTTTGAACCATATAAACCAATTAAAACTCCACTCATACTCACTCAATTATGCCTTTTCCTTCTTTTCAAGCTTCAATGTAGTTATGTCAAACAATATGCAAATCTACAAATTAATTAGATATTAAGGTCACTTTTAGCTTAACATATGCAAAGTTCTCTCTTACGTTCATGAAGCTAAAATCAAACTCATATCTAACCAACTCATAACTCTTTGATAAGTTTAATTAAATTGGGATTCACTTACCTAAAAAATTATCATATTAGCTCTTTAATTACGTTAGAAGCACTCACTAATCCAAATTTAATCATGAAGCATAAAAATCATTAGAAGTAGCTTTTTTTTCAAACTCAAATCTTAAACTCATGAATTAAAAGACACAAACCAATAACAACCAGGCATTAAACTTTAAACTAAAAAAAAACAATGGCAAAATAAATTATTAAAAATAACATGCAAAACATTAATCATAAAAAATTGATGAAAATTTAAAGAGAAGAGTTAGAAAATAAGTTATGGTTTATTGAGTCCCAGCTCGACTCATGTTACTCTCGGAAGGTCGAGCTTGTGATCCTTTCTTATTTTCTCCTATTAGTACAAGAAACTTGTCATAGTTTATTAAAGCTAAAACTCCATATCTTCAATAAAATATGACTCCTCCTTTGGCTCATTTATAACGAACTCTACCGGCTCTTCTAGCCTAAATAAATCTTTAAGCAGACTGAATTCAGTATCTTCACCTGTGAATTTTTCCTTTCTTTTTCCTTTGGTGATAAATTCTCCACACGAGATCCCACATCCTCTAAGTAAACACATGACTTATCTTAAAAAATGAATTGTTCCTCTTGTTCCATATCCCCTATTAATGAATGATTTGTTTCCTTCTTCTTACCACCATTATCTTGAGATTTCATAGAAATGCTCAAAAGTTCTAGCTTAGATTCCAACTTTTCAATTCCTTCCTCTCTATCCCTTAATAATTTTCTTGACTCTTAATTGTCTCCTCTTGAGTCCTTATCTTTTCTTCATGAATTCTTAATTTTTCCTCTTGAATTCTAAACTTCTCTTCTTGAATTCTAAAATTTTTCCTCTTGAGCCGTTAATGTAACCTCCTACTCCTCTTTTTCAGCATAAAATTTTCTTTCCTTTCTTATAAGCAAGTCACAAACATCTTCAATTTCGAAGATAACAGCCTCTTATGTGGCCCTCCATTTTTCTTTTTCAGCCAAAATTGCTTGTCCTTACATATAAGTAGGTATGAAGACGTGGATTTTCGGAGCTACAGGCTTCTTTTGAATATCGCAATTCTTAATTCTCTCTCCTTAATTCTTCCAATTGTGCTCTCAAAGCCCAAAGAGAATAAGATTCTTTAGCAACGGATGGTGATGAATAAGAATTTTATGACTGTGCATGCAACCATTTTATCTCCTCTCTTTCTCTTACTAAATCATTCATTTGCTATTTCAAAAGAAACAATTCATAATTTTGGACCTCATCTTCCATCATCTTAAAAAATGTCTAGAAATATTCCTGCAAAGAATAATCACCAAATCAAAATAAAATAAAAATCTCAGACTAACTTAATCAAAGATATTAAATAAACAACACCGATGTTCCTCAGCAACGGCGTCAAAACTTGACCAGTGTCTAGCAAGTGTACTAAATCGACTAGTAATACAGAAAAATATAAATTAAGATCCCAAATATCGTACCCAAGGAAATATAAATTGCTAAAGATAATATCTATGTATGAATTAAATTAATCCGAGATTATTTTCCAAATGTTTTTGATTTAAAAGCAAAAATTAAACTAAACAAATAATTAAACAAAACAAAAACTAAAATTAAACTAACATTAATTAAAAACAAAACAATAACTGAAATTCTCTTACTAAAGAAAATATCCATCTTAACTTTCATTGAATGACTTAATTTCAATAGAAATACCAGTGATTATGAAAAAACTAGTAATAAAGCCAGATATCTTTATTCAAGTATATCATTCTTAGTATTAAACTCATAGACAAATCTAATACTCAACATCAAAATCTAGTTTAACTTTCTAAACATTTATTGAATTTTTTTCAAGTAATTCAACTCCATTTATTCTTAGTTCCTCATCTCCCAGTATTAATTAATAAAATTAACACGTAATTACCTCATATTTCAGATAATAATCATGCATAAATATTAAAGAGTTAATATATGAACATGCAAATCAATGACAATGTCTAAATCAATTTTAGTTATTTATTCAATAAACCAACAATCAATCTCAACACAATCAAAGATAAGAATATGCTTAAAACCAAGAAATAATCAACTGATATTGAAACTAAGCTCAAAAGTCATAACAATGAAAATATAAGATTTCAAATATCCATTAGAAAAAGGAAAAACTACTTCATAAACATGTTAAAAAACTAAACAAAGTTGAAAAACTAAAATAAAGTTGAACAGAAAAATATTGAATAAAAACAGAAAAACTAAAAACACACGTAAACTAAAAGTAATGAATTCTACTAGTTTATTCTACTTGATTCTTCTAATTGATGATTGATCTTTGGTGTTTGAGTCTTCTATTTATAGGCAAAATAAGTTATATAACCCTTCTAAACTTTCAGAATTAAAGTAGGAAGTAAATTCTTCTTAAACGGGAAAACTGGAAAATCCTTCGCTGCATGGGAGTGTGAAAGGACATGGCCACTTAATTTTTGCCTTTTAATTTTTGCCTTTATTGGATGCACTGCCGTGCATCATTTCACATTGAGATGCACATCCAATTAACTCTCTTTGAAGTGATTCACACGGCCAAGTAGGGAGTATTTCTAGCAAAAAGTTGGTGCACGGCCAATCACGGTCTTTTACAACAAAACACACAGCCAATTTATGAGTCTTTCCCAAGAAGAGTGGTACACGGCCAAGCAATGAATCCTTCCTTCATTTTCACGGCCAATTAAGCTTCAAGTCTTCCATGCACGGCCAATTATTCTTCAAGGCATTTCATTACACGGCCAAGCAAGGAAGAAGTGGCAAGATGCACGGCCAAGCAATCACACACACAAGGAAACACACGGCCAAGCATGAACCTACTGGACTTCACGTATATTTTCTTGCATGAATTTTCTAAATTTACAGTTTTGGCCCACAACTTCTTGCCTTTTTATAATTAAGTCCTTTTTCTAGCAAAAATAATCCTGAAAAATATCAAAATTTATAATTAACTCCAAAAATATAAAATTAACCAATTAAACTCAAATCCAACCTAATAAAATAAAATTAACTCAATTAAATACCTAAAAACATAATAAAAATATTATATAAATCTCCATTATCACAAATCCTTTTAAAAATTGTTTTTTGGATTAATTTTTATTGTTCAATTAATTAAAATATATAATTAATTTTTTCAAACTAAATAATTTTATGATTAAATATTTATTTTCATTTTTCAATTAATTAAAATATATGAAAGAGAGGAAGAAAGGGAAATAGAGATATGTGCTTTGTGGCTATTATTTTTGGACACTTGGTTTTATTTTGTTGGATATATAGGCTCATTTAGGTTAAAAGTCTAATTAAAAAAAGCCCATATATAATTCAAAATCTATTGAACCAAACCGAATCGATCAAAATTATTTTGGTTCTATAAAGTTCGGTTTCGATTTGGTTCATATATTTTCTAAATTTCGGGTTTTGATCCAATTGGTTCGGTCCAAAATCCAACTGAATCAATCATTTCCACACCTCTTTGTGTTGTAACATTCAGTATTTGGTATTTTATCGAAAGGAATATTGGGTGTTACAAGTATAAATCTGAATTTTTTTCGTTATTTTTAACTTTATGTTACTTTGATTTTTTAGTTTGTTTCGCATTTTTATTTCTATAAATTAAGATTTGATCTCAGATTTAGTTTTTTTTTAATTTTATCCGGATATTATTTGATTTTATTTGTATTATTTAGATTTGATTAATGTTTGTTAATTAATTTTTGTTATGCAAATTCGTTTTTCTGGATTTGGAGATTGTTGTTTTCTCTTGTGGAAATTATTTTTTTCTCTCATAGAAGTTATTATCTTTCTTGAATGGAAAGTGATTCAGAATTTTGTTATAGATACAGGCAGATTGAGTTTTCTGCTAAAAGTCAGATTTTTCGCAACATATTATCATTATTTACTGTTTTTGTCGCAAAAATTTAAAATTTTTTTCAGTAATTTTATTAGTTTTGTGCATTACATGTATTTTAAAATTTTATGTGTACTTTATAAATATATTTTTTATATTATTAATAAAAATTTAATTTGCATTAAAAAAATTCATAATATTTAATTTTATTCGGATATATTAATTATATTTTTTTCTTTCACTTTTCTTTCTCAATTTCATTTTTCAAATTTCATTTCTTAAAATTAAATTAATTGAGGGAAAATTCTTACTGATATTCAGTTTAAGCATATTCATAAATCAAATTTATAATGCATTGACACTTATACAAAACTAAAAATTGAGTAAAGTAATAATTAATATGTATGCTATTATTAATTATTAATTTAGTTCATATAATTTATCTAAACATAATGTAAATAGAAACCCGTAAATCAATGTAAAATTTCAGAATTTACCAAAATATACATGAAAAAAAGTACTTATTTAATAAAATATAAACATATTATCTAAAAATGAGTTAAGGATTGGGATCCACATATGACAGTCACATCATTGGTTGTAATGTGCAAAATGCTGTGCAGTGTTCGTTCTCCTTCCATCCGGTTGCCATTAGATTGTCAATGACTTGCATTAAACAATGTAAATTGTGCTCATATCAACGGCTGCGATCCTGCGAGGAGCAAAACTCGCAGCAAGACGGTAGCCCGAGCCTGCATAGGGAACGAGAAAAGCAGGGAAGCGCGTGTTGGAGGAGCGTGGGGTTAATCTGCAAATAAGATCATGGGAAGTCAAAGATAGGATAAAAATAAAGCAAGAAAAAAGAATCGAAGGATTAGAAAAACTACTGAAAGAATTAACGGCAACCAGAGAGAGGGTAGCATTGAAACCGAAGGCTCATTCAAGCGTTAGTCTC
>JBBPFJ010000559.1:53558-83042 GCA_037975025.1 Excoecaria agallocha
AGCAGTGTTTCTAATCTTAATTGTCTGTTTAAACACTATTTAATACACATTTATTATTTTTAAAATGATATAGAAATTATTATTTTATATTTATAAGATGTCTAAAAATAAAATATCCTTTATATTTTTAAATTATTTTTTATTGTATATTTAAAATTAAGGGTTTAAGGTATTGAAATTTAACATTTATTAAGATTTATCAATTAGGATTTAAGTTCTTATGAGTGAAAATTCAAGGATTAGGATTTTAAGATTTAGCATTTACAGTTTAGAATTTAGATTTTTAGAGTTTAATATTGACGGTCTAGGGTTTAAAATTTAGAATTTAAATTTTAGAGTTTAAAATTTAGGATTTAGACTTCTAGGGTTTAGCGTTAAATGCTTAAATTTTTAAGATTTAGCATTTAGAATTTAAATTTATAAAAAGAATCAAAACTAACATATGAAGGATATTTTTAGGAAAATCACATGTAATTAAAATGATTAAAAATTGAACTTAGTTCGAATTTCACTCTCACCACCCCAATAATGTAACAATAAATGAATAAAAGGTACTTTTAGAGATATATATATATATATACCCGAACCCGACCCAACCCCGATTAATTCGAAATTCAAAATTTACATATTTTCCTCACCCGACCCTACCCTACATATATATCGGATCCCTACCCGATCAACCCGATTTTTTCGGGCCCAACCCGAATAACCCGAAATTAATTTTTTTTATTTACATATTTAAATTAAAATCCTAAATTAATACAAATAAATAATATTAAATACCATAAAAAATATTTTAAAAATACACAAACTAACAATTTTCAAAATTACATTAAATATATATTATATATTAATTAATATTGTAGAAAATTTATAATTTTTTTATTTATATATTAAAAATTCGGATTGTTCGGGTTAGTCGGGTTTCACCCGACCCGAAACCCAATTAACTCACATACCCATAACCGAATCGACCCTAACAACCCGATTAACCCCACCCGAATATATCGGTTTGGGTTGATCAGGTTGATCGGGCCGGGTCGATTTTTGCATATATATATATATATATATATATATATATATATATATATATATATATATATATATATATATATATATATATATATATATATATATATATTTTTAAAACATAGTAATAATTTATTTATAAAAAATGTAGTGGTTAATGAGTTTTATAGAATTTTTTAAAAAAATAACTGTTTTATTATATATATATGGAGTATTTGTGAACAAATCCCAAGCCCAAGGTATTCGCCCATTTTCATAAAAAAAAATTCAGCTCAATCAATGGCTTGGGCCCTTTTAATTGAGTGTGGTCATTTTATATTGGGATTTTTTCACAACTACCACAAAAAAAAAAATTCATATTTGTATTTTCATATTTTCCATCTGTCTTGAATACCATTTTAAAATTTTTTATTTCATAATTACCATTTTTAAATTTTCACTCTAAAAAATGTTGCATCCTAGTTACAAATGATTTTTGAATTATCACAACCTAAGTTCCTTCACCTCATCCACTTTCAATTTGATAAGATCATGCTCTCTCTCAAATATATTTTTGGTATGTTGATAATCTCAGAAATCATGGAATGGAAAGACAACCAAGAAAAGAAATCTCAGGCTATCAAAGCATCAACAATTATGCTATCTTGTATCTAATATGTGAATTCATATTAACACTGCAAAGCTTGTAGATGAGTCATGATAAATCACAAATTCTCATAAAGGGATATGATATCTCTATAAGGGAATTGATGAGAGGTATGATGATTATGGAGCTGGATCCGATTTGGGTAAGATGAAAAGAACTTGCAAGAAAAGAGCATCTGCTCGGGTTATCCCAAGTAAGGATACTCCGATGCTTAAGTTAAAAAGGGGTGTTTGAGCTTTTTAGAGAGAAAATATTAACATTATTTTAGAGAGAGAAAGTGTTTCTCAGAATAAAACCTGCTATTTATAGAACTGAAAAAGTTTTAAGTAGTGCTCCTGAACTGTTATTCTATTCGGTGGCAGCTATGGCCTATTCCTGGTGGCATGTGTCAGTCAGGTTTCGTCTGTCAGGAAGAGGTCATGTCGGATCAGATAGTCTCAATTTTTGTGCTTGAATACCTAGCAGAGGAACTTTTATGGACCTTTATTTTGGGTCTTCTGGAGCCTTTGGGCCTTTAATTTGTATTTTTTAGGATATTATCATTTGTTCCCCACCAATCAGTTCAATTGAAAACATCAAAGTTATAGGGTTTTGACAATTCTGGATAGTCATTTGACTACATTGCAGCTTACGCTAAAATCCTTAAGGCATTTTGATTGGTTTGATATCATTAGGCCATCTTGATAGAGGCGGACGGACTTAATAAGTCATTAATTAAAGAGCTTGAGATAAATATGTCAATCAGAATTTATCATTGATCGAAATCGATAAGATCATCAACCTTGAAAGATTGGAATAAATACGTCGATCGAGATGAGATATCGATCGAAATTAATAAGACCATTGGTATTTTGACTGGGATAAGTATATCGATGGAGATGAGACATCGATCGAAATTTAATAAGAACATCAATTTTTTGACTTGGATAAATACGTCGATCAGAATAAGACATGGATCAAAATTTAATAAGATCAATAGTATTTCGATTGGGATAAATACGTAGATCGGGATAAGAGATCGATCGAAATTTAATAAGATCATCAGTCTTTTGATCGGGATAAATACATCGATCAGGATGTGATATCGATTGAAATTTAATAGGATCATCAATCTTTCGACTGGAATAAATACATTGATTAGGATGAGACATCGATCGAAATTTAATAAGATCATCAGTCTTTTGACTGGGATAAATACATCGATCGAAATGAGACATCGATTGAAATTTAATAAAATCATCAATCTTTCGATTAGGATAAATACGTCGATCGGGATGAGACATCGATCGAAATTTAATAAGATCATCAGTCTTTCAATTGAAATTTTCTTTCTTGGAATGCTCATCCTGCAAGCAACTTTTATTTTTATTAGGTTATTTCTAATATTTAGAGTTTGCTTTTCTGACTTGTCCAACTGATGCCTTTTCAGATGCTTATGATACTTGGGGAATGTCTTGAAATCGCCTTACTTTTTCTTTAATTTAGGGCTCCAATACTTTGTCTTCCTGTTCTTATTTCTGTGAGTTTTGAACGTGTGATGTTTAGAGGTACCTAGGGGCATGAGGCGTTGCTTGTTGTTGTTAGCCCTGCTCGCCCTCT
Source organism: Excoecaria agallocha (assembly GCA_037975025.1). Taxonomy (NCBI): domain Eukaryota; kingdom Viridiplantae; phylum Streptophyta; class Magnoliopsida; order Malpighiales; family Euphorbiaceae; genus Excoecaria; species Excoecaria agallocha. Next base: position 56,833 of record JBBPFJ010000559.1, read on the forward strand.
TTCCAATTCGTTGGTTTGATGTTGCTTACTGTTATTATGTCGTTCCTCTTGGGGTATTTTGTGGATGTCAAAAGTCATAGCTTTCTCGATTGGACTTATCCACTACGTTCGTGGTTTTTGTGGAAAAGCAACTTAATGATTGAGGGAAATAAGGTTACCTGGTGGGGCCGTTGTTTGCCTTATCTGCTTAGCCATGCTTTCTGAGTCCTTTGTTTAAGGATAAATTGTATTTTTATGAATTGCCACTACGCCTCATATGATTCTTGGCTAATCTTATATTGCCACTTTTTGAGGGGCAATTTTCTCTGATCGAGGTAAGCCACTTTTGTCTTAGTTAAGCTGATTTTTGGGTGATCTTATCTCTCTAGTCAATCGATCTAGCATTTTTGTCGGCTATCGCTTCATTTCTTATGCCAATGTTTGATTTTCCTTCGTGATGCTTCGGTTTGTGGTCTTTATTTAATGAGTTTTAACATGTGGCACTTTCATCAATGCCCTTTAAAGCATTTAAGAAAGCTTATAAAATGGGTTTCTTCTATTTTCTCCCCCGCTCTCTTTCTTTTTTTTGTAAGTTCTATTTTTTTACTATGAAGCCACCAGACTTCGTACGATGTTTATTTATGACTTTCCCATTTCAGAAAGATGAATGAAAAATTATTCCTTCATCGAGTGGTATATGACTTGCAATAGTGAGTCACGTGGCCTCCTGTTCCAATTGTTCATCCCTCTTAGCTCTGGACTTTATGATGATCATGGTAGAGGATGCACATCTATATTTTTTTCTCTATTTTTATGATGCTAGCTCACCAGAGGGGAGCTTTAATGAGAGGTGGTCATTGTGGTGGAAGTGGTGGTTGAGGTGACGGGATGGCTCTTATCTTTTTTTTTCTCTCTGTTGTCTACTTTTTCAATCCGGGATTTTCCTATTTTTTTAGCAAAAAGTGCTTTATCAATGTATTTTCTTGAACATAGAGTTCCTTATCCATGTACTTTGTACTTTGAATTTTGAATGAATTCATTCTTTAAATATCTTATATCTTGCTTTTTTGTTATCCATCTGATGAGTTTAAAGGACTAAGCAGAAAGATATTGTTAGAAACTCGTAGAAAGGAATAGCATAGTCTGAATGATACTTATATTTATGAAGATAACAGGCTCGTTCTGATTATTTTAGGCATCTAATTGTGACTTTTTAGTAATTGTAGTGGATTGCCCTTTATGGGATCACTCTTTAATCATTAGGCTAGAATTGATAAAGTTTAATTCGTCAGGGCCTCAAAGTGATTCGATGGTTATGTTATCTGATTATCTAATAAATGTCGAGTAGGGGCTCTATCTGGCCAAACCGGTTTGCAAGCCCTAGGACCATCATGCTATTTCAAGAAAGGTGAGGAGGTGCGCTTGAGTGCCTAGTGTGACTACCGAGATATCATAGTAGGTGAGCGACGACGTGGTGGAGCAGGTTAGAGGTATAGGCTCTAAAGCATGTCATTTGATTAATGAGATCGAAGTTCCTTTTGTTTTGATCGGATAACATTTGATTGCCTTTCAGTATCCTCTTATATCGGGCTTTTTCACAGATAATCTTTTGGGCTTTAGATTGAGACCCACCTAGGCTTTAAGATATTCAACTTTACCGAAAATCATTTTTTGATCATGCCTTTTGAGGAGTGATGACAATTAATCACCATTTAAAGCCTCTTCGATTTTTATGGTCTTTATTGTGACCATTTATTCCTTTTGACTCCTCATTTAAGGGGGTCACCACATATGCCTTCGTATCTCTATAAATAGAGTCGATCTTTTGGCTTTCCTTTTTGCTCATTGTTTCTTCATTGCCTTCTCTTCTTTCTTCGTCGCTTGCTCTACCTCTCTCATGGAATCTCCTGATCATTTCTTACCCTATTTTGATATTGCCATTTAAGGAAGATGAATGAACGATTGGTCGTTTCTCTACCATGGCATCACCTACTATATAGGTTGATACGTTTTCCAACTTTTATTATTTCCTTTGTCTATACTCCTTTTTTTTTCTAGGTTCCAATATCCTCAAGTGGAAGATGTTTGCAAGATCTCGGAGGATGGTGGAAAAAACAGCGATGGAGAGTAGACCTAGGGGCTGTATATTTCGTATGTAATGCTTTCAATAAACTTTTTATTTTGTTGCTTCCTATTTGTAATGTGTATATCAATATTGAGTTGATAAAAAAAAACATTGATTAAACAACAAATGTATCCCTTGATCTTTTCATTTGATAAACTTTATCGACCTTAAGATCGGAATAACAAAAGATTTCGTCGATCTTTCGATTGGGATGATAATGACTTTTATAAATCTTTCGATTGGGATGACAATAATTTTCATCGATCTTTCAATTGGAATAACATTTTTTCATCGATCTTTCGATCAGTATAATAATAATTTTTATCGATCTTTCGATCGAAAGAGCATTTTTCATCAATCTTTCGATCGGGATAAACACCATGATCTTTATCGAGTTTTTCCTAACAAAAAGGCAAAAGGGATGGAATCATTTTTTTGTTTTTCCTGACAGTGTGGATGCTTTTTCTTTTTTTTTTCTCTTAATTTTAATTATATTATATTGATTTTTTCAATGTTTGAGATAATTATTAATATCATATCATTTAAATCATAACTAGACATGCCGGCATTTCAAACACACACACACACATATATATATAACTTATTCTCTACATTCTTCAAATTATCTTTTTTCTGAAAAAAAAAAGCAAAGAAAATGAAGCCCTACCAATATATAAATCCATATGCGTAATAGATAGCATGGAAATGTTATTATGCTTATATATATGCTACTTTAGGTTGGCTATCTGATCAAAGACTTAAAACTTTCCTATGCTTATCTATACACATATTATTGTTATAAATTTAAGAGATAGTACATAACTATCATTTAAATTATGTTTATTTTTTGACTTTTTATTACGATATTTGTGATGGATGCTTGATGAGTGATTTTTTTTATTTTTATTATTTTTATATAGTAGTATTTATAAAACTATATTAAATAACAGTATTCAAAAGTGAATTCAATGTAATTAAATTACTTATATATTTATATTTTTTAGCTTTAAGCAAAAATTGAATATATTGTATCAGATTTTATTAAACTCGATACAATGTAATAAATTTTGGTAAATTTTGAATATAGTGTATTAGGTTTTATTAAACTCACTACAATATATTAAGTTTTTGGCAAAATTGAATACACTATATTTAGTTTGACCAAAATTTATTACATTGTATTAAGTTTATCAAAAGTGAATACGTACAATGTAATTAAATTAGTTATATATTTATATTTTTTAGCTTTAAGGAAAAATTAAATATAGTGTATTAGATTTTACTAAACTCAATACAGTATATTAAATTTTTGAAAAACTGAATACATTATATTTAGTGTGAGCAAAAACTTAATGGTGTATGAGATTTGTCAAAGGTGAATACAATGTAATTAAATTGCTTATATATTTATATGTTTTAGCTTTAAGCAAAAATTGAATATAGTGTATTAATTTTTATTAAACTCAATATAGTGTATTAAATTTTGACAAAACTCAATATATTATATTTAATTTGAGCAAAAACTTAATATTTTGTATCAAATTTATCAAAAGTGAATACAATATAATTAAATTGCTTATATATTCATATTTTTTAGCTTTAAGCTAAAATTGAATAAAAAATGTGAATATAGTGTATTAAATTTTATTAAACTCAATTTAGTGTATTAAATTTTGGCAAAACTCAATAAACTATATTTAATTTGAGCAAAAGCTTAATATAGTGTATGAGGTTTGTCAAAAGTGAATACAATGTAATTAAATTAATTATATATTCATATTTTTTAATTTTAAGTAAAAATTGAATATGGTGTATTAGATTTTATTAAACTCAATACAGTGTATTCAATTTTGGAAAAACTCAATCGCTATATTTAGTTTTAGCAAAACTTTTATATAGTGTATTAGGTTTGTCAAAAGTAAATAGAATGTAATTAAATTACTTATATATTCGTATTTTTTAGCTTTAATCAAAAATTGAATATAGTATATTAGATTTTATTAAACTCAATACAGTGTATCCAATTTTGAAAAAATTCAATACACTATATTTATTTTGAGCAAAAGCTTAATATAGTGTATTTGATTTGTCAAAAGTGAATACAATGCAATTAAATTGCTTACATATTCATATTTTTTTAACTTTAAGCAAAAATTGAATATAATATATTAGATTTTATTAAACTCAATATAATGTATTAAATTTTGGTAAAACTGAATAAACTATATTTAGTTTGAACAAAAACTGAATATAATGTATTAGATTTTTCAAAAGTAAATAAAATCTAATTATATTACTTATATATTCATATTTTTTAACTTTAAGAAAAATTAAATACAGTATATTAGATTTTATTAAACTCGATACAGTGTATTGAGTTTTGAAAAACTCAATACACCATATTTAGTTTGGTCAAAAACTTAATATAGTGTATTATGTTTATCAAAAGTGATTACAATGTAATTAACTTGCTTATATATTTATATTTTTTAGCTTTAAGTAAAAATTGAATATAGCATATTAAATTTTATTAAAATCAATACAATGTATTAATTTTTGACAAAACTTAATATACTATATTTAGTTTGAGCAAAAACTGAATATAGTGTATTAAGTTTGTCAAAAGTGATTGAGAATATATAATACGAGTCTTAGAGCTGAATCAACTCTGAATCTTGTGGTGTTTTTACAGGTTTGAAAAGTTGAGTTTTAAGAAATTATCATGAGCAGAATTATAAATCAAAATGGTTGCATTTGAACGTGAAATGAACAGTGTGTATTTCGCATATAAATGTATTTGTCAATTACAGTTTCTAGAAGAAGGGGAAAAAAAGGAACATCCATCCATCTAACTGTAATGACTATACTAGATAATCCTAATTACTGTTACTAATTACATTCGTTAATTCTATCAATGCTATGACTTATCTGTTAATGATGCATATATAAACATACATACATACATTCTATGCACATCATGCATGATCATGTACTTATATTTTCACTTGCTGTAGAGTATTCTTAACATAACTTTATAATTACATGCCTTTATACATATACAAATGCCTTAGATGTAACCAAAAGAGATACAAAAATCAATCTCAAACATTTATGCTACTTCTAATCTTGTGTTGACTTGTGAGATTGTTGGCTTTGTCCCTGAACACACGATCTACCTTGCAAACCTACACGGATAAACACCCGTGCTAAGCTATAAAGCTTAGTGGGGAACAACTAATAACATGCAGATAACTACTTACAGTAGCTATTTCCAATCATTCAATAATGATAGAAATACAAAGCCTTACAAGATTAATCAAGATATAACAGTATCATATAATCAGAACAATAACATACTTTATAATGTATTTGCACAAATGGCCTGCTTACAATTCCCTGTGGGTGTGGATAACGGGTGCAATGGATACCCGAAGGTATCAAAACAGAAGGATACCCGTAGGTATCTAAACAGAAGGATACCCGTAGGTATCCGAACAGAAGTCTCATGTAGAGACAAACAGAAGACTCATAAGAGTCAAACAGAAGCAGCTGCGATAACCCTATAGGCATGCCTATCTATCCACAACCAAGTCTCTATGTGCGGGCATAACATATCACATATTGTAATTTATTGAAATACATTTCTGTATGTTTCTATTTGAGAAATAGAAACTTACCTTGTTATTCCTTAAGCAAACTTGCATCGCTATATATATATAGAGAACACATTTGCCATATATCTATAATTTAGGATGATTTATAAGCTTAGAAGGGTTTAGGCAAAGTTTAAATCCCAATTGAAGTCGAAAAAAAACAAACAAACATAAAGGCATATTGTCGCGCTCGCGACGAATGTCGCGGCCGCGGCGACAATCGCGCTCGCGACAGAGAACAATGGCCTGGCATCACTCTTTAATGTCGCGCTCGCGACAGAAGGCAATGGCCTAAATAAGCATTTCTTGATGTCGCGCTCGCAGCATAAGTCGCGCTCGCGACACAAGGCTTCCGTTTGATGTCGCGCTCGCGACATATGTCGCGCTCGCGACATAAAACGACGGGGCAACCGCCTTATAGTGATTGTTGTTCAAAAATCCTGTAAATTAATGTAAAAACTCAGATTGCATCTCAATTTCGACATACCAAATGGATTTTTCAGAAAACACTATCTTCTACAAAGTTTTAGGTTTACAATTCTAGTTTTCAAAACACTAAAAATCTCCTCAATAGGACCTGTAAATCTCCAGTTATTCAATAAAAACCACAGACTGTTCACAAACGCAGAAATCACAACCACAATCAGATTTCAATACCGATTTTCACTATCATGCAGTGAAAATCAGATTTCAGTTTCTTCTAACAAAATCAAGACATGCAAGTCTAATTTCTATAGCAACTGGAATTTCATCATTTGAGCAACTATATCTCAAGATATGAGCAAAAGTGTACAGACTAGTCAAATGATCTTTGAAAACAGATTTTCATGCTTCCAACCAAAACTCACATACTTCCAACTTTAAACCCTTTCTAAGCTTTAAATCATCCATAACACACATGAGAGAGGCACTCAAAATCTCTCTCATGACAAATCAATATATATATAAATACACATACAAAATTCTAAGTTCCCATACCTTGTTATAACTCTTCCTTTCTCTTCAACCTTGAAGAGTCTCCTTCCCCTTTCTTTTACTTGTTTCTCCTTCTAAAACACATAAAACACTTCTATGAAAATCTAACATGCTATACAAAGAATCACTTACATTAAAGGAGAAGCAAGTTACCTTAACCCCCAAAAACCAAGTAAACCTTTACTTCTTTCTCAAAAATTCCAAGAAATCTAGAGAGACAGAGGATGAGAGAGAGTTTAGGGTTTAGGAGATAGAGAAGATGAAGATAGAGAGTGAAGACCATGAGTTGGCCGGCCCTCCTTCATCACAAATATCTACCTCACTTTAATTTCCAATTGGTCCAAATGTCAAGTTTAAGTCAAAGTTATCTCAACTTTCCTTTATTTCTAATAATGCCCCAAAACTTACTCTTTTGCTTTTCAATTAAGTCCTTCAATACATACATACACACAATTAAACATGGACACTAATAATTAATTAGTGTTAATTCTTCTAGGGTACACTGAGGGGCATTACAACTCTCTCCCCCTAAAAGAATTTCGTCCTCGAAATTATACCTGTACTGAAGAGCTGAGGGTATTGAGCCCGCATAGCTGCTTCAGGTTCCCAAGTCGCTTCTTGTATTCCATGATGTTGCCATAACACTTTGACTAGAGGGATTTCTTTGTTCCTTAACTGTTTAACTTCCCTGGCTAAAATCTGTTTAGGCTCTTCATCATACGTATAATCAGTTCTGACACTGATATCTTGCACTGGTATGATATGTGACTCATCAGATCGACATCGCCGGAGCATCGAAACATGAAAAACATTATGCAACTTTGATAGATCATTAGAAAGATCTAATCGATATGCTACCGGTCCAATCCTTTCTAGGATTCTGTAAGGACCAATAAACAGGGACTGAATTTTCCTTTCTTTCCGAACCGTAGTACTTTTCTCCATGGGGACACTTTTAGAAACACTTTATCATCAACCTGATACTCAATGTCTTTTCTTTTCAGATCTGCATATGATTTCTGTCTATCACTGGCTTCTTTCAATCGTTGCTTGACAAGTTGGATCTTTTCTTCAGTATCTTTAACAATGTCAGGACCCGTCAACTTATTTTCAGCTAATTCCATCCAACAGGAAGGAGTTCTGCATTTTCTACCATAGAGAGCTTCATATGGTGGCATACCAATGCTAGTTTGATAGCCATTGTTATATGCAAACTCCATCAAAGTCACATATTTGTCCCAACTTCCTGGAAAATCTAAAACACAGCCTCTTAACATATCCTCTAACACCTGAATGATTCTCTCTGACTGCCCATCAGTCTGAGGATGAAAAGCAGTACTAAGAAGAAGCTTTGTACCTAAAGCTTGCTGTAGACTTTTCCAAAATCTGGATGTGAACCTCGGATCCCGATCTGAAACAATTGAGATTGGTACCCCATGCAATCTAACAATCTGATCAATATACAACTCAGCTAACTTGTCCATTGAGTAATTGGTTCGAACCGGTACAAAATGAGCCACCTTTGTTAATCTATCTACTATGACCCACACTGCATCATGTTTCCTTTGAGTAGTGGGTAGACCTGTAACAAAATCCATAGTAACATTGTCCCACTTCCATTGAGGAATGGGAAGAGGGTTCAGTAATCCCGAAGGAAGTTGATGCTCTGCTTTTACTTGCTGACATGTTAGGCACTTAGAAACATACTCAGTCACATCTCTTTTCATTCCTGGCCACCAATAGAATTGTTTCAAATCTCTATACATCTTGTTGTTACCAGGATGCATGGTAAATACGGTGCTATGGGCTTCTTGCAATAATGCTTCCTTCAATTCTTTAACATTTGGTACACATAACCGATTTCGATAATATAAACCACCATCTAGTCCAATAGAATATTCTATCGGACCTCCTGCATGAACTGTTTGAGCCAACTGCTGTAACTTAACATCATCTGATTGTGCATCAAGAACTGTCTGCCTGAGATTAGGGCGAGCTCGCAATTGAGCTAACAAAGCCCCATCAGATGCAAATTTCCATCTATAACCTTGTAATAGCATAGCTGCCACCATCTTTCGGCTCAAAGCATCAGCTACCACATTAGCCTTTCCGGGGTGGTAATCAATGATACAATCATAGTCCTTGAACAATTCTAACCATCTGCGCTGTCTTAAATTGAGATCTCGCTGAGAAAGCAAGTATTTAAGACTCTTGTGATCCGTATAGATTCTGCACTTCTCACCATACAGGTAATGCCGCCAAATCTTTAAAGCAAACACAACTGCGGCCAATTCCAAATCATGAGTCGGATAATTCTGTTCATGAGGCTTCAACTGTCTGGATGCATAAGCCACTACTTTACCTTCTTGCATCAACACACATCCCAAACCATTACTCGATGCATCACTATACATAGCATATTCTCTACCCGTTATTGGTTGGGTAAGAACTGGAGCTTCCGTTAACATCCTTTTTAACTGATCAAAACTGGCTTGACAACGATCTGTCCACTCAAATCTAGCTTCTTTCCGAAGTAACTTAGTGAGCGGAGAGGCAATAACTGAAAAACCTTTCACAAACCGCCTATAATAGCCAGCTAAGCCCAAGAAACTTCGAACTTCTGGTACATTTTTAGGCGGTCTCCAGTTTACAATAGCCTCAATCTTCCTAGGGTCCACCCTGATGCCTTCTGAAGACACCACGTGCCCAAGGAAAGAAACTTCTTTAAGCCAGAATTCACATTTGCTTAATTTGGCATAAAACTGTTGCTCTCTCAGGGTCTGTAACACTATTCTCAAATGCTCAGCATGCTCCGCTTCATCACGAGAATAGACTAAAATGTCATCTATAAACACCACGACAAATTGATCTAAATAGGGTCTGAACACCCTATTCATCAAATCCATGAAAGCTGCAGGTGCATTAGTCAACCCGAAAGGCATTACTAAGAATTCGTAATGACCATATCGAGTTCTAAAAGCAGTCTTTTGCACATCCATATCTTTGACCCGAAGTTGATAGTATCCCGACCTCAGGTCAATTTTAGAAAACACTCCTGCACCCCTTAACTGATCAAAGAGATCCTCAATCCGAGGTAAAGGATACTTGTTCTTCACTGTCACTTTGTTAAGTTGTCTGTAGTCAATACACATTCTCAAGGTACCATCCTTCTTTTTAACAAATAACACAGGTGCGCCCCAGGGTGACACACTAGGCTTAATGAAGCCTTTATCTAACAATTCTTGCAGCTGAACTTTTAATTCTTTCAATTCTGTTGGTGCCATTCTGTAGGGTGCTCTAGAGATAGGAGCAGTTCCAGGCAAAGTCTCAATAGATAGCTCAACTTCTCTCTCGGGCGGCAAACCCGGAAGTTCCTCAGGAAATACATCAGAAAACTCATTAATTACAGGAACATTTTGAAGATCGACTGTCTCTCTCTTAGAATCAAGAACCAAAGCTAGATACGCTTCGCATCCTTTTCTAAGAAATCTTTTTGCTTTCATAGCAGAGATAACATTGGTTAAGGGTTTTGACTTAATACCCTGAATCAATGTCTCTACTTCCCCATCACTCTTAATCACTACTGTTTTAGCTTTACAGTCCACTATGGCATGATATCTAGACAGCCAATCCATACCCAGGATTACATCAAACTCATGAAAAGGCAAAACAATTAGGTCAGCTGGGAACTCTCTCTCATAAATTCTAATAGGGCAATTTTTATAAACTTCATTCACATGAATACTATAGCCCAAAGGACTAATTACACATATATCATAAGTCATATGATCAACAACAAACACATTTCTACCCAGCTCCCCATTACAAATATAAGAATGTGTAGATCCCGGGTCTATAAGCACATGCACATCAATATCAAAGAGGGAGAATGTACCAGCTATGACCTCAGGAGCATCAGCATCTTCTCGACCTTTCATAGCATAAGCTCGAATAGGAGGTGTAGGAGCAAAAGGTCGATCTACCGACTCAGAAACATTCCTGGACTGGGCTCTAAACTGGCCCGATCCATCTCTGCCTCTAGCACGACCTCTACCAAAAGAGGGTGCATTAGAAGCTCCTCGGTTACTCTGTTGACTCGAAACTTGATCCTGCGGCATAGGACAATTAGCTATAAAATGCTCCGTGCTGCCACATCTGAAGCAACCACCGGTGAGCATTCTACAAGTGCCCCAATGTCGCCTAAAACAATAGGTGCATTCTGGAGCTTGGCCTCTGCCTTGTCCTGATACAACACCTCTACCTGAGCCAGCTGTAGAAAAAGTCCCCTGCTGTCTCCCTCTAGATGCAGGGTAATTGCCAAACGGCAATGGTTGATCTCCTTGAGTCAACCTCGATCTTTTCCCGGATGTGGAACCACCCCGAGAAAAACTTCTTCTTCTTTGCTCTCTTTCTCTTTTCACATTTTCTTCCTTCTCAACCCGGATAGCTGCTTGAACCAGCTGATGATAATCCACAGGATGGAGAGAAATAGGCCCTATCAAATGATCCCGAATCTGATCATTTAATCCATCTTCGAACTGGCGACACTTGAAAGTCCCAGTTAACATTGGTTTTGGTGCATACTTGCTCAAGCGATTGAATTCGGCTTCATATTCAGCCACGGACATACCTCTTTGCTTAAGATTCAGAAACTGCTTCAACTTTTCATCTTTATAAGCTTCTGTCACATATCTCCTTTTAAACTCAGCTACAAAGAATTCCCAAGAGAGGGAATCAGGTAGCTGAGGTTGAGTCAGAACCAGTTTCCACCAGTCATAAGCTGCTCCCTGAAGTAAGGACACAGCACAAGTCACCTTTTGATTGGCGGGGCACTGAACTTCGGTAAAAACCCTTTCTACTCTTTCAAGCCACAGCTCAGCTTTCTCAGACTCTTCCCAAGTAGAGCCTAGAAACTCTTCTGCACCATGCTTTCTAATCTCAGAAATTGGAGCCTTTGGTGCAGTCATCCTATGTAAAATCTGAGCCATATCCTGGGAAATCTTCAACAAAGCTTCCCCAGACTCAACAGCAGCTGCACCACCTCTAGTAGATGCAGAAGATTCTGGCTGAGAAGGGTTCGATTGACTCGGCAGATTACTTTCAGCCGACTCATCTACAACTTCACGATACCTTTCCATCTATAACTATAACAAAGAAACACAGGGACAGCCACAATCAGCCAACAACAACAAAATTCTATATCTAAGACACTTGAAATTCCTATTGGCCAGAACCGCCTAAACCAAGGCGCTCTGATACCAAAAATGTAATGACTATACTAGATAATCCTAATTACTGTTACTAATTACATTCGTTAATTCTATCAATGCTATGACTTATCTGTTAATGATGCATATATAAACATACATACATACATTCTATGCACATCATGCATGATCATGTACTTATATTTTCACTTGCTGTAGAGTATTCTTAACATAACTTTATAATTACATGCCTTTATACATATACAAATGCCTTAGATGTAACCAAAAGAGATACAAAAATCAATCTCAAACATTTATGCTACTTCTAATCTTGTGTTGACTTGTGAGATTGTTGGTTTTGTCCCTGAACACACGATCTACCTTGCAAACCTACACGGATAAACACCCGTGCTAAGCTATAAAGCTTAGTGGGGAACAACTAATAACATGCAGATAACTACTTACAGTAGCTATTTCCAATCATTCAATAATGATAGAAATACAAAGCCTTACAAGATTAATCAAGATATAACAGTATCATATAATCAGAACAATAACATACTTTATAATGTATTTGCACAAATGGCCTGCTTACAATTCCCTGTGGGTGTGGATAACGGGTGCAATGGATACCCGAAGGTATCAAAACAGAAGGATACCCGTAGGTATCTAAACAGAAGGATACCCCGTAGGTATCCGAACAGAAGTCTCATGTAGAGACAAACAAAAGACTCATAAGAGTCAAACAGAAGCAGCTGCGATAACCCTATAGGCATGCCTATCTATCCACAACCAAGTCTCTATGTGCAGGCATAACATATCACATATTGTAATTTATTGAAATACATTTCTGTATGTTTCTATTTGAGAAATAGAAACTTACCTTGTTATTCCTTAAGCAAACTTGCATCGCTATATACATATAGAGAACACATTTGCCATATATCTATAATTTAGGATGATTTATAAGCTTAGAAGGGTTTAGGAAAATTTTAAATCCCAATTGAAGTCGAAAAAAAACAAACATAAAGGCATATTGTCGCGCTCGCGACGAATGTCGCGACCGCGGCGACAATCGCGCTCGCGACAGAGAACAATGGCCTGGCACCATTCTTTAATGTCGCGCTCGCGACAGAAGGCAATGGCCTAAATAAGCATTTCTTGATGTCGCGCTCGCGGCATAAGTCGCGCTCGCGACACAAGGCTTCCGTTTGATGTCGCGCTCGCGACATAAAACGACGGGGCAACCGCCTTATAGTGATTGTTGTTCAAAAATCCTGTAAATTAATGTAAAAACTCAGATTGCATCTCAATTTCGACATACCAAATGGATTTTTCAGAAAACACTATCTTCTACAAAGTTTTAGGTTTACAATTCTAGTTTTCAAAACACTAAAATTCTCCTCAATAGGACCTGTAAATCTCCAGTTATTCAATAAAAACCACAGACTGTTCACAAAGGCAGAAATCACAACCACAATCAGATTTCAATACCGATTTTCACTATCATGCAGTGAAAATCAGATTTCAGTTTCTTCTAACAAAATCAAGACACGCAAGTCTAATTTCTATAGCAACTGGAATTTCATCATTTGAGCAACTATATCTCAAGATATGAGCAAAAGTGTACAGACTAGTCAAATGATTTTTAAAAACAGATTTTCATGCTTCCAACCAAAACTCACATACTTCCAACTTTAAACCCTTTCTAAGCTTTAAATCATCCATAACACACATGAGAGAGGCACTCAAAATCTCTCTCATGACAAATCAATATATATATAAATACACATACAAAATTCTAAGTTCCCATACCTTGTTATAACTCTTCCTTTCTCTTCAACCTTGAAGAGTCTCCTTCCCCTTTCTTTTACTTGTCTCTCCTTCTAAAACAAATAAAACACTTCTATGAAAATCTAACATGCTATACAAAGAATCACTTACATTAAAGGAGAAGCAAGTTACCTTAACCCCCAAAAACCAAGTAAACCTTTACTTCTTTCTCAAAAATTCCAAGAAATCTAGAGAGAGAGAGAGGATGAGAGAGAGTTTAGGGTTTAGGAGATAGAGAAGATGAAGATGGAGAGTGAAGACCATGAGTTGGCCGGCCCTCCTTCATCACAAATATCTACCTCACTTTAATTTTCAATTGGTCCAAATGTCAAGTTTAAGTCAAAGTTGCCATTTAGTCCCTCAACTTTCCTTTATTTCTAATAATGCCCTAAAACTTACTCTTTTGCTTTTCAATTAAGTCCTTCAATACATACATACACACAATTAAACATGGACACTAATAATTAATTAGTGTTAATTCTTCTAGGGTACACTGAGGGGCATTACAGTCTTAATGCCTTCTTCCCTACTCTCAATTAGCTTACATAGTCTATCCCATTTAATTAAATGCATACATACTTATTGTTTGAAGGTTCTTTAGATTGAGGGTCAATTTTTTGGTTATGTTTAAATATTATGGTATGATGACGATCTAGATTGAATATAGAGGGGTTTCACATCAAACACCAATTATCAAACCCATCAATCACCACCAGATTAAACCCCTCCCTCTCTTTGCTAGTCTACAAAAACGGACTAGCATTATTTATATTAAGCAATTCTGAAAGTAGTCTAGGAGCTTCGTTAATTTTCAAACCTGAATCTTTATCCTTTCTGATAAAAGCTTAAAATGTTTTTATCTTATAAGAGGAAGCGCTGACAGTTGTTGGGCCGGTCGGATAGCTAGACCTGCAAAAGGAGTGCCCGGTTGGACCCAGGCGTTAACACTCTGAAACTTAAGTTAGTAGCTTTACAGAGAGAGTGATTTTTTAGGAGTGAGAGAGTCTCAGATATTCAATACCTAAAGCCATTGTGTTTTAGGCCATTTATAGGAGTTCTTTTGAAGGGATACTTGAGTACTTTAGGGAGTGATAACCGGCAGTCAGAGTAGGTGAACGGCGATGTGACAGGAAGTAGATGGAGAGTATGAGCGTCGGTTTGTGTTAGTAGGCTGATAAGACATGCTGTTCCATCAGTCCGATCGGACATCACAGTTCCCTGAGCTGTCTTTCAAATCACTCTTTGCCCTTTTGTTATTGGGTTTAGGCCCTATCGAACGTTGTTGGACCACCTTGATTGAGCTTTTAGGAATGTATTTGTCATAGTTATCACTTCCTCTTGCCTTTGACTTGGATAGGGTCCAATTTATCATGGATTTAATTGACTATCAAAATAAATTTTGAGAGACTATTTTGATTATTTGAATTCTCATGTGAATATCGGTATTTGGAGTCAAATTTATGTGTCACATTAATTCTATGTTGATTAACAATACATAGATTTGAACTATTTAATAGACTATTAAATTACGACTAAATTGACTTGATTTTGATTTAGTAATGGTTTAATTCGCCAAATCAAATCATATTGCAATACTAAAACAAATGTCAGAAAATTATAACATTTGGAAAATTCTAAAATATAAATAGTTTTACGCTTGTTTTTGGCAAATCGAGATGTTTTATTTTATGTTTTTGAAAAATAAAAATAAATAAATATAAAAGAGAATCGTGGGACGTGTGTGTGTGTGTATGTATTAATTAATTTGTTAGATTTCTTTATTATCAAAGTGAAGATAAAGATCATGGCAGGGCATGCATGCACGACGGTGGCCATTTTATGCTTTTTTATTCTTATTCTTATTGTGAAATTCAGCCGTCTTTTTCCCAACAATTTTTATTTTTTATTTTTAATTTTGACATATATTTGTATCATAAAAAAACAAATTAATTAATTGTTATAGTTTTAAAATCTTGATAAAAAAATATTGGCTAATTTGAAAATGAACTCAATTTGAACTCATTTTAAATTCCAAATGTAGAATCTCTATATCCACAAAAAGGAGAAAAGATGTAATAATAATAATAATAATAATAATAATAATAATAATAATAATAATAAAGAAGGATAGATTCATGGATGAGGTTAAAATTAGAAGAATAATAAAATACAGATTTAAAATGTTGAAATATTACAACTCACCTAATTTTCTTGTCATTTGTTAGCTGGTCCAATTGCTTTCATTAATTTTGTCTCCTTTCAGTTTTATCATCTTCTTTTTAATGTTACATTTAAATAATATTTTAGAAAAAAATAATTTTTTATTTAATATTAAAATAAAATTGCGAAACCAACTAAAAGCAATCATATTATAATAAGAAAATATTATGTTTTGAAAATTTATAAACGGACAACTTTTATTTTATTTTATTTTATTTTCCAAGGACAACTTTTATTTGTACTTAAATTTTAAAATCATTTAATTTTATACTAATATTATATGTAATGTAAGAAAAACCAGATTGGTCAACATGCCAAAAACCAAGCAACTTAATCCTAATAATAGAAAACTTGAGAATAGTTTCGAAAAAAAAAGAAAAGAAAAAATAATTTACTATATTAAAATATAACTTATATTTATGAATTTTTAATACGCTGTATTAATTAAAATCTACATTTTCGAATAATAATGAACAGATTTGAGATGGATAAGAATTATGTAAAAAATCCTACAGACTATCGTCCTATATTTTTCATAAACTCTTTATCTATTTATAAATTTTTATTGTGAATTTAAAGCAAATTAATTGAAAAATAAAAGTAAGAATTTTTAATTTCATTATGACAAGGCAAAAAATTGAAAAATTTAATTTAATTAAAATTCAAAGCAAGGTTAATTTCGGAAATCGAAATTCTAGAAGTAGTAGTAATAACTGATAACGCAACAGACCGGGTCTCTTTCTCTTTTTACTTTACGCGCCAACGAAGACTCAGCTGTACATGCCACGTGTACACTCTGTATCCTGTCCAAACGATTAAGATGTGCAAAAGTAGATTTGATTCAATATTAGAATCGAATCAAAATAATTAAAAATTAATATTTTAAAAAATTTAATTAATTAAATTAAATTAATAAAATAATTAAATTAAAATTTTTGATTAATCAAAAATTAAAATTATTTAAAAAAATAAAAAATTATATCTAAAAATTATATAAATTTATAAATTATAATTTATTAAAGTAAAAATATTTAAATTGTACAAAATACAAATTTAAATTAAAGATATAATTTTAAAATATATAATAAATAATACAATAAAAATTATTGAATAAATTTTTTTTATTCCATCAACTTTTAATTTAATCATCAAAATTTTAAATTATTAACTAGAAAATAGATATTAATAATTAATAAATTTATTTATATAATTTATAATTTAAAATAAAATAATTTACATATACAAAATAATTATTCAATTAAAAAATTTAAAAAATTATCTAATTAAGTAAAATTTGGATCGATTCAATTTATTTGTGATTTTCTCCTTTCATAACTATACTAAATTAAAATAATTACATTTTTTAAAAATTTTAAATCGAAATCAAATAAAAAAATTAAAAATTAAATCAAATTAAAAAATCAGTTGATTCGACTTTAACTAAAATTTGCTCATCCCAATCCATGACTCTTTCTATTGCACTCTCATCCCTCCACGTTTCTCCGCTCTCACTATAACATCACGGTCTTGTAATATTAAAATAACTACTAGCCTAAAACGGCACCCACCAACACTGTTCCTGGATAACGACAGTATATTCCCATCCAAGGGCCCACAGGTAATCGTTTCATTCTTTTTTTTTTTTGGTTTATTTTTACAAAATCTCACAACGTAAGACGTGTCCACTGCGTGTGTGGTCCGTGTTAGTGTTTCAATATAACTCTTGAACACACCATTTCCTCCTTTTTCTCGAAATTGGGTTCCCTGTCTAATTTTAAAAAAAAAATACATTTCATTTTAAACATCTTATTTTGAAATATTTAAAATCAATTACATTTAATAATTTAATATTAAATTTAAATTTAATTAATATTTTTTAAATTTTATAAAAATAACGAAAGCAATAGACAAAAGAATAGGAGAAAATAGTAGAATACTGTTGCATTAAAATTGCTGGTAAAACTGGGGACGAATGAAACTAAAAATGATATAAAAATAGTGGGCCATTAATACTATTTGAAGATAAAATTTTTTAATTAAATGATTAAGACTCTAATTATGGTAATTAATTTTATTTTACATTACCTTCTCTTTCCGACCCACCAAAATGACGCGGTCCAAATATCACCAATAAAATGGCCCCTTGCTTCCATTAGGGTTTCTCATCCATTCCTTGATTCTCTTGTTTCTTCCTTTGCCTTTTCCTGAAATTATATATGAATATCAGTTATGAATTAGCTTCTCCACTCTTCAATTTGAACTTAATTGCACAGATTGTAATCACAATTTGCGTTTCTATTAGGGTTTTCTCCTAGTCATATGAGAATGCCCGCCACGGATTATCAAGGATCATCAGCTTCCTTTGGCCGTTCCATTTTGGGTCTCCGCCGTGATCAGATTCATTCAATGGAATCTACGCACGACGCCTCCAGTCACGAGCTGGAGCTGGAAGCTTTTCAAAGACATGTTGCGGACCTCTTCGTGGATCTTTCCTCGGTCGGGTCGGATGATTTGCTTTCACTTTCATGGATCCGAAAGCTTCTTGATTGTTTCCTCTGTTGCCAAGAGGAGTTTAGAGTGGTTCTTTTTAATAACAGATTGCACGTTTATAAATCGCCTTTGGATCGGTTTATTAATGATTTTTTTGAACGGAGCGTGAAGGCTTTGGATCTTTGTAATGCTATTAGGGATGGGATAGAGCAGATCAGAGAGTGGAAAAAGCTAATTGAGATTGTTCTTTGTGCCTTAGACAATCAGAAGATGCTCGGAGAAGGACAATTCCGGCGAGCAAAGAAGGCGTTGGTGGATTTGCATATTTCAATGCTTGATGAAAGGGAATCCTCCGCCGCTTTGGCTCACCGGAACCGCTCGTTCGGGCGGCAAAATGCTGCCTCGTCTAAAGATCGGCATCGGAATCTCGGGCATTTCAGGTCGTTGTCGTGGAGCGTTTCTCGGTCTTGGTCGGCAGCCAGGCAGCTCCAGGCGATTGCGAATAATGTGGCGGCTCCTAAAGCTAATGAAATTGTGGCCACTAATGGAATTGCAGTGGCTGTCTATACTATGAGCTCAATTTTGCTTTTTGTAATGTGGGCTTTAGTGGCTGCCATTCCTTGTCAAGATAGAGGCTTGCAAATTCATTTCTCTATTCCCAGAAATTTCCCATGGTCTGCGGCTATAATGTCATTGCACGAGAGAGTTCTGGAGGAGTCCAGGAAGCGAGATAGGAGAAATGCTTGTGGGTTATTAAGGGAGATTTATCAGATGGATAAGTGTACTAAATTGTTAGCTGAATTGGCTGATTCTGTGCAGTTCCCTTTAACTGAGGAAAGGGAAGCAGAAGTTAGGCTAAGAGTACAAGAGCTCGGACGAGTTTGTGAGTTAATTAAGGAGGGATTGGATCCTCTTGAGAGACAAGTTAGAGAAGTTTTTCACAGGATTGTTCATAGCCGGACCGAAGGGCTTGATTCTCTGGGTAGAGTGAATCACAATGATTGATCTTGTTTGTCGCTTAAGCATTGGTTAGAAAGAGCAGAAAGAAGGTTGCTTTGAAAATAAAAACGTAAGGAAAGGAAAAAAAAAGAGGAAAAAACTTTCTTTGTATTTATGAACGAATATATTGTGTAAAGAAAATGTAGGATATGGGAATTCAGAATCTTGTTGTCTATGGTGCTGATCTCCAGCTTGGTATTGCGATTGTAAAATCAAAAATTTCCAGCAAATTACATTTTGCTTTTGTAGCTGACTTTGCGTTAATGATTTTGACTGTTTCTCTTACTTGTTTGTTAATGGTGTACATGTTTTTGTGTATTTGCAAAGAGGAGATTTGCTATCTTTTTTAGTAGTTCTGGCTATATATTCTATAACCAGTCTGCAAAGAGTGTTTTGTTAATATATTCTGGTTATATATTCTGATATGTGATCCAATTTTCTGTTTTGTCTCTGCTATTTGTTGAGCCTGCAGGTGGTGAAAATTGTTAGTTCTATTTTTTATTTTCACTTGTAATGGCCTCCGCGTTGCTGGACACAGAATTGGCAACCTTCGTTTTATATAAAGTTGTAATTTTCAACCATCTTATACATGCGTACTTGCCTATGGTTGATATCCAGCTGGTTCTCTCTGAATCATCCGAGGATTATTTAACTGGAGAATGCTGGTTCCGTTATCTGACCTTGTAAGGCATTTACCCGATTTCTCAGTTTATACTCATGTCCAGCTTTTATATTATTGTCTCCACAGAAGAGGACAGAGAAAGATCTTGTTTGTTCTCTGTCTATTCTATATATATTCTTTTTGCAATTTCAGTAACTTGTCTTTTTTATATTTCTGGGGAAAACTGGAAGTAAAGAATTCAACTTGAACATTTCCTTGGACCTTACATATTGATTCTGACCACTAATGAGGTACTGCAGGAATTCAATTTCTGGTTGCATTATCTCATTGTTGGTTCTTACCCAATTGCATTGAAAGCTACGGCTTTCCAGGTCATAGACAGGTTCATTTAATCTAGATTTGCTGGCATATATAAAGGTACGTTAAGCTCATTGAATTTTTCGCAATGCGAATAATACAAAAATGGTCCAGTTCCTTGGTATGATTTTAGTTGACTTTGATTTAGTCTCATCAGAGGTCCTTGAGAATTGTATAAGAATAGAATTTCTGCAGTAATTGCATCTAGAATAGAATTATTATTTGTGATGGGATATAGCTTTTTAATTATTCCCTTTTGAGTACCCTTGACCAAGGCATTAATAATTAATATGCTTTCTTTTTTAATCATATTAAGGTAAAGATTAAATCACTGTGTTCTGTGGGATGTACCTGTACTGAGAAATTAAAAAAAAAAAAGAAAAAAGAAAACGACTTCATGTAACTTAATTCATTGATCTCCATTGTGGAAGTCTAGTATTTTATCAAATAAATTCTCTTGTCGGACTTGATCTCTAATTTGTGATGCTTTGCTTTAATGTGGGGTTTCTAAAGCTTCCTCACACATTTCCTTATCTTGATTACTCCATCCCATTCTCTTTTTGTTTAAGGTAGTCTTCAGTCACTCTCACTTTTCATTATTCTTTTCCATCGTTGTACAATATATGTTCTTCCCTTTTCGAAAGCTAAAATTGATCTCCTTTGCTGCCGAAATCACCCAAATAAAGACTCTTGTCTTGACAAAGAGGTTAGGTATCATCACTGAATTTCTGTATGGATATATTTAATGATGCTTTTGTTTTAATAGATTAAAGCAATTTGTTATCGAATCTCATAGAGAAGTCTTGAAGAAATTTAAATCTGAGTTAAATTTTTTAGTGGTTCTGAAAACTAGTTAGTTATGCGTTCTAGCAAGCTAGGAAGTGTTAATAAATAATCTAAATGGACCTGTTGAGCTTGTAAGAATTGGCTTTATATGGTTGTTGGCAAATACTATTTATCTGTTGGTCCAAAAATAGTACACCTGTACCGTTGATCTTTGGCGATGATGCTGGAGTCGTATTGATATCTATTTCTCAGGTAGGAGACCTTTGGAAGCCGTTATACCCATGTCTATCTTCATATATAATGGTAGCTAAGAGAAGAAGAGAAGTGTGGTTGGTAAAATGAGGTTGGTCAATTTGTGTACCTACCAAGAAATTGGAAGAAGGTGCCAGATCAATGACACTGGACGTCCTTGCAATATCTTGTAAAAGCTGTCTTACCTCTTAAGCTTTAATTACCGAAAGCTCTTTAGTACACTTGAACAGTAGTAAGAATGAATAACGTTGATTCTGTCTTGTAATCAATTTGGTTGGTTAGCTTCTGACTAGGCTTTACGACTTTAATGTGAATATGATGGATTTAATATCAATATAGAGTTTTTTCCTTTTCAGTTTTAACCATGTTTTTTCAAACACCTAGCTTGGAGAGTGTCCAAACTGCTGCTCCATCCATGTGCTCTGCCAATGTAGAGTTTTCAGCCTTTTTCATGCAAGTCCACTTCTCTTTCTAGGGCTTTATGGATTAAAGAATGTTTGGCCCATTAGCTTTCTTTTCTGCTTATTCAGGTATCATTGGAAACACTTTGCAGGTTATTGCCAGCTACTAATAACACTGTGTCTGGATGATGGTGAGGGATGTTTTTATAATTGTATGGTTATGTTATGTGTTAAATGATGCTGTATGATTTTTCAAGATGCTATTGATTTTATGTTTAGAATAATTGTATGGTTTTATAATGCATTGAACTGTATTGTATTGTATAATAAAAGAATTGATTTATCAGAGTACCCTTCACATGAATATCGATTTAGAAAAATAATAATTATTAGTCTCGGTTTTTTTTATTAGTCATTAATTATGCATTGTAAATTTATTTTGCATAAATAAATATTTTATATGAATAAAATAAATAAATAATAAACTAAAACTAAAATTTATCAATTTCCCATGACAACTGAGACCACAAATGAAATTGGATTAGGGAGTTTTTATACAAATGTCAACTTAAAAGTGTTCGCTACTCAGAGAAGCAAAAGGAAAACAATACACTAAACCAATATGAAATTCATTTTCTTTTAGCTCTAATCAAATTGATGACCAGCACTACGAGAGACACAAGAAGAGCTGACCCTACGAAAACAAAAGGCGGCAGTATCTTACATCCTTTCTTAACGGCTCTTGAATCTGTTTTCTTCGCTGCTACTGCTTCTTGCTCCTCAGCTTCTTTCATTCTATGGTCTTCGCTCTCTGCTGTTTCACCTTCATCACTTTCTTGAAAGAGCTCAGGCTCTCTTGGTTCCCCATTTTGTGATTCTTGTTGTATTTCATCTTCTACCAAATTTGTTTCTTCTGTTAGAGTTTTCTGTTTCTTCTGCTGCTCTTCCGAATTAGCAAGATCTTCGTTTCGAGTTTCTGTGGCTGGAGAGGCTTCTTCTGTTTCTTTCGGATTCTTGAATTCTTCTTCATTAGGCTTATTTCCCCCCATCACTTCTTTGCTATCAGTTTTCGGCTCTTCAGCTTTTGCAGCCTCATCAATCTGTCCTTGTTCCTTTGTCTCCTCTTTATCATCTTCATATGGTAAAGTTGGCGGTATTTCAGGTTCTATTCCTTCGATTTCTTCCTTCACTTCTTCAAGCTCGAGCCTACGCATTCCTTTCACTGATTTGGGCATAATAACTGTCAAAGTTGATTCTTCATCATTAAATTTGGCCTTGATTCGATCCAAAACAGTTCCATCAGGAATTCGAAAAACCTTCCTGAAAGCTCTCAACTCCACATCTTTTCTCTGCATAATCCAACCTGACAAAACCATCTCTTGAACCGCTCTTTTCCCACTAATTGCAATCTGATCGCCATCTTTATTGATATCAATATCGATATTCTCTTTTCTAAAACCTGCAATATTGATTGAATTCAGAAGAAGAGATCAAGAAGTTGTCAACTTTATTTATGACCCAGTAAAACTACGATTACCTCTGAGATAGGCAATAAGGAAGAACACTGATTCGGTTTCTCTAGACAAGAAGAGAGGACCTGCGTAATTTTTATCGATTCGAAGATCTGTAAGAGAAGTGATATCATCTCTTTCGTGGGTGATCTTCAATCCCAATTGTAGTTCCATCCTCTGAAGCAATTTGGTTTTCTTGAAACGTAAGAATAATCAAGAAATTGAGAATGATAAGGGAAGGAAGGAAGTAGAACTTTGGAGGTAATGTTTTGATTTGGTGGATGGAAATGAGAAAGGCACATATCCATTGCTTCTTGAATCTTGATAGTATAACGAAACGTTAGTTATAAATATTTAAAAGTCCGTTGCTTCTTTTCCCCTAGCGGGAATCTAACGGCTCTAATAGATATTCGAAGGTAACGCACGATAGTTAATTTTTTTTTTTTGAAAAAAAAAATTCATTAAAATTTTTCCGATTGCAATAGCATGTCAGGGAAAAGAAGATAAAAGATAAAATAAAATATTTTTCCAGATTTGAGTAACTAAGGAAAAGAAGAAAATAATAATAAAAGAAAGAAAATATTTTATGAGTTTTTGTATGCATACTTTATAGATTCAATTAAACTCTTAAATTTATAATCCATTTGATTCAAATTCTAACAAATCAATTAGAAATTAAGTATTTCGATGCAAGTTATTTGTAAATTAAATTAGTAATTTATGATTAAACAAATTAATGTAGTTTATTAGTCATAAATTCAAATAAATTAGTAACTAGTTAATTTAGATATAAATTAGTTCTAGTTTAATTAAATTTGAGCTTCTATGGACAAAACTTGCAAGATAAATTGATCTTCAATTAATAATAACTACATTTGTGGATGGAATCAATCTATCAAAGACTTTCCTTGTATATTGTACTCAAAGATGCAAAGCATGTCTGGAATAATAAATACAATCATGAGCCTTAATAATCATATAATTAATTAATTTATTACTCCGTTTTTTTATCTGTCATTTTTGAGTAAAATTCAAATTTTATTTTTCTGTCACTTTTAGACTTTCAAAGTAATTTAATTTGCTTTTTCAATAAAGTCAGAATCAATCAGATTTGATAATTTAGTCTTAATCAAGTAATTTAATACTAAATTTAAATCTATTTATTATTTTTTAATTCTAGTGAAAATAACAAAAGTGATTGATAAAAAATCGGAGAAAGTAGTTTTAAATAAGCAAGATTTTCTATGAGTTTGCCAGAAATATGTATATACAAATTGTAACACACTCTACCCGATCGGGTAAATTTTATAAGTGTCTAGTTGAGGTTAAATATTTTAATATCAGTATAGATATGTATTGATATTTTGTATCACCATTATTGAGAACAAAATAATTGAATATTGAAATGGTGAAATAGTAATAGGTAGATTAGCTTAATTATTTACTGAGGAGGAAGGAAATATTTGTGTTGAAATTTGCTTAGTGTCGTGATGGAATAATTGGATGATATTATAAGTGTTTTTATTTCTTTTACTACAAAAGGTTGTTACTACTTAAAGGGAGATTCTGCTGAAATTTTTAGAAAAATTAAGGATAAAATCTTTGATGATTTAAACGTAATTTATGGTGATTTAATGATATACAAATCTTAGACCGGTGTGTGACACCCGTATTGGGTTTGTCTACCAGACCGGATAGAGTGTGTTACACAAATATTTTATATAGTAAAAATCATTTGTATTTTGATGTCAATAATGATAATATTACTGAACTAAACATTATATTATTAATATCAATATTAGTAAAGCAAAAGCTTTAAATGATTAAAATAAGCTCATGATCCCTTGATCAGGTGGCAGTAGATTTAATTAAGTATTCCACTATTCCATTTGTTTTTACTTTTTTATATATTTAAATTAAGTGCAATCCTTCATTTTTGCTGGATTTTCTTTCAAACCTTTCCACTGAAAATTGATATTCCTCTTTGAGTCATGATAATATTGAATCAAAAACTTTACGGACCTTGATTTATTTATTTATTTTTTTGCGTGGGAGGGTAGAAAATCAAAGTAGGTTTAATTATTTAATATGATAATATTGAATTAAAAATTTGAGAATTATATATTCAGTCAAATATATTATAGTGCATCTAATGATAATTTCTAGCTGTGGCATTTTTTCATAAAATAAAAAATCAAATACAATTTTTTTAAAGGCATGATCATTATAGTCACCATAATCATTAATTTATCAATTATATACTCCCTCCGTTTTTTTTATCAGTCAATTTTGAGTAAAATCCAAATTCTATTTATCTGTCACTTTTAGACTTTCAATGTAATTTAATTTGTTTTTTCAATTTATTTTTCTTTCCCAATAAAGTTAGAACCAATCAGATTTGATAATTTAATCTTAATCACATAATTTAATACTAACTTTAAGTCTATTTATTATTTCTTAATCCTAGTGAAAGTAATAAAAGTGACTGATAAAAAAAACGGAGGAAGTATTTTTTAAAATTTAATATATAATATAATTACACGTAAAAGTTATATATATATCGGCTAATTAGACACTTTAATTTAAATTTGAATTTATTAATGATAATTTTAAAAATTAAATAAATTTGAATTCAATTTTCTAAACCGGTTTAATGATTTTTTTCTTTTCCAATCCTATGCAAAATCATTACGGACACCAAAATGGAGCGAAAAGAGTCAAAGAAAAAAAGAATATAAAAGAGAAAGAGAATTACTTTACCCAAAAGCCAAATTAATAATTAATATGTTGGACTTGAAAA
>JBBPFJ010000560.1:0-51254 GCA_037975025.1 Excoecaria agallocha
AATTGGTTTTGATAATAAAAAAAATATTTAAATAATGAGTAAAAGTAAAGCATAAATATAAAAATATAGTTAGTTGATTATCAGTTCATTTTTTGCGTTATTTACTAAATCACAATGCTCATTTTTAATCTTCAAAAGCATAAATTTAAATTTTGGTAGGGATGAGTATGGTTAACTGAAATTTAGGTTAACCAAAAAATCGGTCCGAAACCGAACCAATTTTTAGGTTAACCAAACCAAAATTTTAGGTTTATGATTTTTACTTTAAAAATCGGTGATTAACCGATCCGAAATCGAAATTGAATATATATATATATATATATATATATATATATAAATTATATTTTAAATTTTACACTTATATTTTTTAATTTTTGTGTAATTTATAAATATTATGATATATAATTTTGTAAAATATATATTTTTAGTAAATAAATATTAATATTATGTGCATAATTAGCATTCTATTGTTAGTTTTATATTGAATATTTTTAATTTTTATAATTAATTATGGAAATTTTATTTTTATTTTGATTATTTTAATTGATATTGTATTTAATTAGTATTTTTTCATTTTTAAAGCATTTTTAACTATTAAAAATAATATTATAAATTGTATAATTTATTAAATTTATATATTAAAATTTTTTAATGGTTAACCGATAAATCGATTCGAAAAATCGAGTTAAAAATCAAAACGATATAGTGGTTAACCGGTAGTAATAGACTGATTTAAAAAAATTGTTAATGGATAGGTTAATCGGTTCATGCTCATCCCTAAATTTTGGAGAGTCAGTTGTAAAATTTAAACATTTAAAAATCAAAACAAGAGTGATTTTGATTTTTAAAGTTTTTATATATGATCTATTTAATTATATATATGAAATTTGGGAGGCGAAATGAAAATATATTTTTAATTTTTAAAATTGATCCTTGTAGCATATAAGTAATTTTTTAAGTTTGGGATCAATACCCCTCAGTCCCCTTCCCTTCACTATTTGATAACATTTTTAAGAATATTACTCTAGTATGCATAATGTTTTATCGTTAAATCAAGATTTCACATGTAGTTTGAGACACACCACAAATGGATCATTCACAGATTGAGAAAATTTTAAATCAATTTGTTTACGGACGGATCAGGCAAACCCCAAATAGATTGGCTTAAAATTTATCACCTATTAGAACATATAACAAGTCTTCCAATCCTAACTAAGCGATGATCTTTCAAAATCTAACCTCATATTCTTTGCCTCCTCTTACACTTGTAGGGTAGCAAACTTTATTTACTTCTTTTTTTGTAGCTTTATGGACTAATTAATTTTCATTTATACAATCACCAATCATAAGCATTGATAATACCATATTTATTATCTATCCTAGGCCTAACACTTGAGGCCCAAAGTTCAATTGAATATTGGTTTGTTTTAGGATCCATTCGGATGATCATGGATGCACAACTCAAGCACGCGTGAAATAGTTTGATCAAACCATACCGTCGCGGTCAAGTCACATCCAACGTCCAACCAATGGTCATTCCTGATTAATTTTAACCCACTATCATAATTATTTGTAGAGTTTTCCCTACAACGTTGGCTAGAGATGCTTTAGACTAGTTTCACAATCTCCCTCTAAAATCCATATCATCCTTCAGACAAATCTGAGATTTGTTCATTACAAGATGCATAGTCCAAGTTAAGGTGCCCAAGACTGTTAATGATCTTTGCAACTTGAAGCAAAAGCCTGGTGAAAGCTTGAGAAGTTACGTTGAAAGGTTTCAAACACTAGCATACAAGATCAAAAACTTGCACCACGAAGTCACCACAATGACTTTAGCCAAAAGCATAAGAAACTCCCTGCTACTTTAGTCACTCACCACAAAACCTCCGATCAATTTTACCGATCTAATGGATAGGGAAAATTGACTTATTTAATACGATGACACGCTTAGAGCAAAGCCAAAACATTTTGTTTGCTCATCAAGCACAAAGAAGATCACTAGTACATAGAAAAAAACTGGCAGGTTTGGCAACGAAGGAAAATGAAGAGAGTTGGATTACGAAAGGATCGATTGCCATGTAAACATTTCGACAAGAATCTACATGACTCTTAATTCCTCCCCAACCAACATACTCTTGTGGATCAAGGAAAATCATAATAAATTAAATTTACAAAAGAAAATGCCAGACAAAACAATAGCAAGATGAGACAAATCAAAATTTTATGATTTTTACAAAGATATAAGCCATACAACGAACACATGTAAGGCCCTCAAAGACAAGATAGAGAGATTAATTCAGAAGCAATCTCTGAAAATGTTTATGAGAGTCCTAACAAAAAGCCCAAGATGATCTCCTATCAAAAATGACATATCGAACTCAAAAGAGGAAGAAAGATGAAAACTGTGAGAAATGGATCAGGGAAAACAAAGAATGGGTGTAATAAACATGATTGCTAAAGGGTCATATAATGGCCTCAATTCCGGATTAGCCATGAATAGTATTTTTTAATAGTGAATAGTATTTTCAAATTGTAAAATACCCTCGAAAATGAAAAATATTTTATTTGACTATCGAAAAGTATTGGTCAGGAGTAGTCTAGGGTTAAAATTTGAAGTGAATTTGAGGTCAAATAGGCCTTCAAAAGTTAAAAATACGAAAAACGAAACGATTCGAATTTTAGGGTAACTGTTTGACCAAAGTTTTGTTAGTGTAAGCCCTAGCCCCAATACATTGTAACGAAACACTTGAAATTAATAAAATGAGGCATTTGTTTTATCCTTTGTATTCCTGTGCATATCAATTGATAAAACTATCCAAGAGTGTTGTTTCGGTTTAAGTTATCATGTGTGAGGCACATGGATTGTAAGACCTTGAAACAAATGAGACATCATTCTAAATATCCCTAGTCAGTCATTGTTATGGGAATAACAAATGAATTAAGACTAGTATGCTCTCTCTGATCTTATGAGTTCTGTCTTACGGATCATTAGGACAAGAGTGTCAATCAGAGATCATAGATATATGTTAAAGAACATGGTATCTGGATTCGATCCGCTCATGAGAACACTACATGGTACAAGTCATAAGTGTTTCTCATATGCAAGTTTTGTATCGGAGTTCTTAGACCTGAAATCTCTATGAAACTCTTTATGAATTATTGTGTACTTTGACATACACCTAACGTGCTCGTAACAGAGTGACAAGTACGGGTATGATTGGGTATGCACTGATTCATGTTAGAGAGCATGAGAGAAGTGAAGGGATTACCCCTCTCGATAAGAGAGAAAAATATCACCGGCCACTTGATCAGTGAACTGAGAAGTGTATGGCCATACCGAGATGAAATAATGAGTAATTATTATTTATCTGAGAATTCAGTGTCATTGGAATATCAAGAAATGAATTAATGTATATAAGGATGACTAGTTCCATGCCTTATATTAATTCTGATATTTATGGGTAAGGGACTATGCGAAATTGCATTAGGTCACCAAATGCCATATGCATTTTCATTTAATTTGGAATGCTATAATATCTTGCTAGAGAATATATATAGCCTTTGAATTAATTTATTAATTCATTGCCAACATTAAATGGACCTATAGGATCGCACACAAAGCATTGGGCTTAAAATATTTAAATTAAGTATTGGACATTAATTTGGGCTTTTAATTAAAGTCAAATTAATGTATGTAATGGGTTATAATATTGCTATTGGGCTTTGGTCCATGAGAGAGAGAAATTCAGCCCATAAGGTTTAATTTCAATTAATTAATTATCTTGTGTTAATTAAGTTAATTGAATATTAAAGCCTAAAGGAATTTAAATTAAATTAAATCACTTATATATTTAATGATGTGGCCGAAATTCCAAGAGGGAAATCAAGGAATTTCGGCACATGCTATATATTTAAATTAAGTGATTTCATTTATTTAAATGTCTTATGTTTTATTTCAAATTTGAATTTAAATTCAAAGGAGTTTAATTCAAAATATATTACTTATCTTTAGGAAGTGATAGAGTTTGAATTAATTATCTTAGGATAGTTGAATTCAGATTAATGACTTGCCAAAGGATAAGCATATATATTAAAAGAAATAAAACCCTAAACCTAATTTTTTGGTGGCATGAATAGTAACTCGTGAATAGTGACTCTCTCTCTCTTAATTCTTTTGTTCAATTTTTCACAAGGAGAAAGGATTGTTCCTCATTCTCTTGTGTTATTGAGCAGTAATAGCAATCTAAAGAAGTACAAAATCAAGTTTTGTAGCTTCAAACTATAACCCTTACACAATACCGAAAAAGAGATCTAGCAATCTCGTTTTTAAGCCGACGGTGTAATTGTGTGTGTGAGAATAGAGGGAGTGGCGTAAAAGGCTATTCCTTGGCATTGATGATTGAGAACTAAGGAGAATAAAGGCATCTTAGTTGCTGGACATCACAAAATCAAAGAATAAAGGCATCATCTATTGTAAGTTTCAAAAACCCTAAAATTGCATGTTTTCGTTCCTAGTTTTGGATATGTATGGTATGCATGATAAAATTTTTGTTTTTCCGCTGTGCTATCATGATTACCATACCATGTCATATTTCATCAGTGGTATCAGAGCCTAGACATGCTTATTTTAGTGCTTTAGATGCATGAAAAAATTAATTAAAAATCGTTATTTTGAAAACATGCAAATCTGAAATTTTCTGTTTTGAGTTTTTTGCATTGTTTTGGTGTAAAAACGATTTTAATTGATTAGATAGGTATTATAATTAATATGACATATTAATATACTGTCCTAAGATGTTATTAGGGCTGGTAATGGTCGGATTTAATTATTTATACCTGATGGTACATGTTAATTATGAAACTAGGTGCTAGTTGGCATGTAAATTGCTAGTTTAACAACTAGTTTTCAAAATTAAATGTAAAAACGTTTTTGGCATGTTTGTAAGTGATATTTAAAGATTAATTATCAGGTCTGGACATTTTTTAAATTTGGTTTTAATTCTGGTCCATGATAATTTAATTGATTAATTTTAAAATCACTTAAAACAATGACTAGTTTGTGTTTGTTACATGTTTAATCAACATTGTTTGCTTTGTTTTGATTAAAATGGTAAAAACACATTTAGATTAAATTGGTACAAAATATTAAATCAATATTTATGGACTTATTTAGATTATTAAATGACTCATAAAATTGATTTAAATGTTTGTGCATTTCATGGCATTACATAAGCATTAAACAACTAGTTTTATTGTTTGTTTGTTTTTGCATGAATGCCGTGTTCTATTATATGTGTTCTTCATGATTTTATTTTTAATTCATGTTAGCACATATTATATGTATTTTTAATGTTTATGGGCTGTATGACATAAAATTAAAAATGGCAAAATTGGAAATTATACTAGAGTTGATTTATGGCACAAATCTAACTAGTTTGTGTTTTGGGCTTTTAAGAGAACTTATTCAATAAGAGGATTTAGTCCATTGGGCTTCGGCCCAGGCCCATCAAGGGGTCTTCTCTTAAAGGTTCAAGTACACAATTTCCATTAATTGGCTTGGCTAAATTGATTAAAATTGGACTTTGTCTGATCCATGAATGCTATGTATATTTATTTGCTTGTTTGGTGTGATGAATGGATATGCATGGTGCATTCATGGGCCCTGGGTTTTTGTAATTAAATATGGCCTGCGTTCCATTATATTTTATTGTAAAAGTTTCATTTATTTCTTAGAATAGAATTTATTTGAAGACTTTGTAAATCAAGACGAAGCCCACCGAAGTGGAGAACCCCAACTCGAAGATTCTTATGTAATAGTATAGAATCTTAGTTGTAGGTTTTTGGGCCCATGTTTGTCACGCTTTACTTTATGCAATTATATATATATGCATGATATGTATGGATGACAAAGCGTATGCCATGTAAGCCGTAATAAAATGAATCCCTAAAAATAGTAAGTCACAAAGTTGCCTTCCTAATTCGAAACATGTCAAGGCATCGATCATCGGTCACGTAGACTAGGAGACCTAGATGCGCCCGATTATCTTTGTGAGGCATGGGTTGTGAATGTAGGTTGGACTTAACATGGAAAGGGATGCCCGGACCTAGGCAACTAATAAATGGGTTGTGCTATAACATCTTAAAGATGTTAGCCCATTTGATCCAAGAGTCATGTACGAGACATGATTGGAGTTTTCCTACCTAAGTAACTTAACTTATTAGGTGTACAGGCTCAGCTTGACTAATAAGTTGTTGTGAAAAGTGGATCTTGGCCCACATTAAATCACTAACGTGAATTATTTAAGGGGATATTAATTCGGTTTGTGGGATCATAAATAAGACCTCATTTAATCTTGCTAAATTTTATTGTAGATTGAAAATGGCATCTTCAAATAACAATTTCTCATTGCGATCGGTCCTTGAAAAGGACAAATTAAATGGCACCAATTTCATAGACTGGTCTCGAAACTTAAGAATAGTTCTTAAGTAAGAGAAAAAGTCGTATGTTTTCGATGCACCCTTGCCTGAAGAACCAGGAAGGAATGCCTCTGCGGTTCAAAAGGAAACTTTTGAGACCAAGAAGAGTGACTCTAATGTGTGACCTGTTTGATGCTAGCCACCATGGTGCCTGAATTGCAAAAGCAATTTATGGACCAAGAGGCCTATGCGATCATGGTGCACCTCAAGGAGATGTTCAAAGAGCAAGCTCGTCACGAGAGGTTCGTGACAACAAAGGCTTTAATTTCTTGCAAGATGGCTGAGGGTACTCCTGTTAGTACCCATGTACTCAAGATGAAAGGGTATCTTGATACTCTTGAGAAGCTTGAGGTACAAGTGCCAAAGGAATTGGCCACTGACTTGATCTTAGGATCATTGCCTGCTGCTTATGATCCATTTGTGATGAATTATAACATGCATGCAATGAACAAGTTAGTCACTGAGCTTCATGGGATGCTTAAGAATGCTGAAGAGAACATTCGAAAGACCAATCCCGTTCTAATGGTTCAAAAGGGAATTAAGAAGGGACCCGCTAAGGGAAAGGGAAAGGGAAAGGTAAAACCCAAGTCAAGTGGGAGTGCACCTCAGGCCCAATCCAAGCCCAAGGCGCCAAAACTCAAAGAGAGTGAGAGCACTTGCTTCCATTGCAACAAGATGGGGCATTGGAGGAAGAATTGCGCTCTCTTCAAGGAAGAACAAAAGAAGAATGGAGCCAAGACGTCCAGTTCTGGTATTTTTGTTGTTGAAATTAACCTTTCTATTTCTACCACTTGGGTATTGGATACCGGTTGTGGTTCTCACATTTGTTCAAATGTGCAGGGGCTAAGAAATAGGCGGTTACTTGGGAAGAATGAAGTGGACCTCCGTGTGGGGAATGGAGCACGAGTTGCTGTCATGGAGATAGGCGACTATCACCTCACTTTACCTTCCGGACTTTGTATTGTTTTGAATAATTGTTATTATGTGCCTGCTATGAGCAGAAACATTATTTCAGTTTCATGTTTGGAAAATGATGAATTTGATTTTGTTATTAAAAATGGCAATGCTCATATTCGTCGCCAAGGCATTTCTTATGGCAATGCCATGTTGCAAAATGGCCTTTATATCCTTGATTTACAAAACAAAGAGTCGATATACAATATTAATACAAAGAGGGTTAAATCAAACGAATTGAACCCTACTTACTTTTGGCATTGTTGTTTAGGACATGCAAACGAAAAACGCATTTCAAGACCCACAAAACTGGAGTGCTTGGGTCATTTGACTTAGAGTCTTATGACACATGCGAGCCATGTTTGCATGGAAAAATGACAAAGAGTCCTTTTAACAAGAAAGGTGAAAGGACTAATGGCTTATTGGAACTAATACATACCGATGTATGTGGACCATTAAGTACACAAGCTAGAAGTGGTTTTAGCTACTTCTTGACTTTCACAGATGACTTCAGTAGATATGGCTATGTCTATCTAATGAAGTACAAGTCTGAAACTTTTGAGAAATTCAAGGAGTTTAAGAACGAAGTAGAAAACCAACTTGGCAAAAGTATAAAAGCCATTCGATCAGATCGAGGTGGCGAATACTTAAGCCAAGAGTTTGACAGTCATCTAAAGGAGTGTGGTATTATTTCATAGCTCACTCCTCCTGGAACACCTCAATGGAATGGTGTGTCTGAAAGGAGAAATCGAACTCTGTTGGACATGGTTCGATCTATGATGAGTCAAGCAAATCTTCCTATTTCTTTTTGGGGTTATGCATTAGAAACTGCTGCGTTTCTATTGAACCGTACTCCAACTAAAGCAGTTGAGAAGACACCATACGAGGTATGGACTGGGAAAGAACCCAATATGTCTTTTCTTAAGATTTGGGGCTATGAAGCACATGTTAAGAAATTAACATCTGACAAACTAGAGTCCAAATCGACTGTCTGCTTGTTTGTGGGCTATCCCAAAGAAACAAAGGGATACTACTTTTACTCACAAGTCAAGAACAAAGTATTTGTTGCTCGCAAGGCTGTTTTCTTGGAAAAAGAGTTCCTTCTCAAGAAAGACAGTGGGAGTAAAGTAGAACTTGGAGAAATTCAAGCACCACAAACTCCTATAGAGGATGGTTTGGAAATGGGATCAAGTTCACAACCAGTTGTGGAGCAAGAACCCATTACACAAGAACCTAAAAGGTCTGGTAGGGTACGTCAGGAGATTGAGAGATATGGATTTCTAATCACTGACAGTGACACTATTGAGTTAGTAGATCGTGAGGATCCTACTACCTACCGAGAAGCTATTGAAAACCCAGACTCGGATAATTGGCTTGAAGCCATGAAATCCGAGATGCAATCAATGTACGATAACCAGGTTTGGACCTTGGTTGATCCACCGGAAGGTGCGAAGGTAATTGAATGCAAGTGGCTATTCAAACTAAAAGCTGATAAGACCTACAAAGGTAGACTAGTAGCAAAAGGTTTTCGACAAACTCATGGTATAGACTATGACGAGACCTTTTCGCCTGTAGTCATGCTCAAGTCCATTAGGATCTTGCTTGCCATAGCTGCATATCATGATTATGAGATATGGCAAATGGATGTCAAAACTGCTTTCCTTAACGGAAATTTACTTGAGGATGTGTATATGACACAGCCTGAAGGTTTTGTCAATCCCAAGCACCCTAAGAAGGTATGCAAGCTTCAAAAATCCATTTATGGATTAAAGCAAGCATCCCGAAGTTGGAATCTTCGCTTTGATGAGGCAGTCAAAGAATTTGACTTCATCAAGAA
The DNA here is from genome assembly GCA_037975025.1 of Excoecaria agallocha. Classification (NCBI taxonomy): domain Eukaryota; kingdom Viridiplantae; phylum Streptophyta; class Magnoliopsida; order Malpighiales; family Euphorbiaceae; genus Excoecaria; species Excoecaria agallocha. Next base: position 9,269 of record JBBPFJ010000560.1, read on the forward strand.
CGAAGATGAGCCTTGTGTGTACAAGAAGGTTAGTGGGAGCATAGTAGTGTTTCTGGTCCTATATGTGGACGACATCCTTCTCATTGGGAATGATATTCCAACATTGCAAAAGGTTAAGCAATGGTTGGGAAAATGTTTCTCAATGAAAGACTTAGGTGAAGCCGAGACAATACTTGGTATTCGAATCTATAGAGATAGATCGAATCGGCTTTTGGGACTAAGTCAAGAAAAGTACATAGACAAAGTACTAAAACGTTTTAGTATGGGAGACTCAAAGAAAGGGTACATACCTTTGGCTTTGGGAGTTCCTTTGACTAAAGAACAGTGCTCTAAAACCAAAGAGGAAAGGGACAACATGAGTAGAATCCCATATGCATCTGCTATTGGATCTATCATGTACGCTATGTTATGTACTAGATTAGATGTTGCTCATGCACTGAGTATAACCAGTAGGTTTCAGCAAGACCCTGGTGAGAAGCACTGGTCTGCTGTAAAAGGGATCCTTAAGTACCTGCGAAGGACTAAGGATCACTTCTTGGTGTATGGTGGTCAAGAAGAGCTCGTCATACAAGGTTATGCCGATGCTGCTTTTCAGACCAGCACTCAGGATTCTAGATCGCAATCTGTGTTTGTTTTTGTTTTGAACGGTAGTGCTGTCAGCTGGAGAAGCTCAAAGCAAGAAACCGTTGCCGACTCAACTACAGAATCTGAGTATATTGCAGCAAGTGAGGCTGCAAAAGAGGCTGTTTGGATTAAAAATTTCATTAATGGATTAGGAGTGGTCCCAAGCATCCTAGATCCATTAGAAATTTTCTGTGACAATAACGGGGCCATCGCACAGGCTAAGGAGCTCCGGTCACACCAGAAATCCAAACACATACTCAGAAGGTACCACCTGATCAGAGAAATCATTGATCATGGGGACGTCAAGGTTAGCAAGATATCAAGTGAAGACAATGTAGCAGATCCTTTGACGAAACAGTTACATCTAAATCTGCACGAATCTCATTTGAGAGCGTTCGGTCTTAGGGCTATGCCCAATTGGGACTAGTGCTAGTGGGAGATTGTTAGTGTAAGCCCTAGCCCCAATACATTGTAACGAAACACTTGAAATTAATAAAATGAGGCATTTGTTTTATCCTTTGTATTCCTGTGCATATCAATTGATAAAACTATCCAAGAGTGTTGTTTCGGTTTAAGTTATCATGTGTGAGGCACATGGATTGTAAGACCTTGAAACAAATGAGACATCATTCTAAATATCCCTAGTTAGTCATTGTTATGGGAATAACAAATGAATTAAGACTAGTATGCTCTCTCTGATCTTATGAGTTCTGTCTTACGGATCATTAGGACAAGAGTGTCAATCAGAGATCATAGTACAAGTCATAAGTGTTTCTCATATGCAAGTTTTGTATCGGAGTTCTTAGACCTGAAATCTCTATGAAACTCGTTATGAATTACTGTGTACTTTGACATACACCTAACGTGCTCGTAACAGAGTGACAAGTACGGGTATGATTGGGTATGCACTGATTCATGTTAGAGAGCATGAGAGAAGTGAAGGGATTACCCCTCTCGATAAGAGAGAAAAATATCACCGGCCACTTGATCAGTGAACTGAGAAGTGTATGGCCATACCGAGATGAAATAATGAGAAATCATTATTTATCTGAGAATTCAGTGTCATTGGAATATCAAGAAATGAATTAATGTATATAAGGATGACTAGTTCCATGCCTTATATTAATTCTGATATTTATGGGTAAGGGACTATGCGTAATTGCATTAGGTCACCAAATGCCATATGCATTTTCATTTAATTTGGAATGCTATAATATCTTGCTAGAGAATATATATAGCCTTTGAATTAATTTATTAATTCATTGCCAACATTAAATGGACCTATAGGATCGCACACAAAGCATTGGGCTTAAAATATTTAAATTAAGTATTGGACATTAATTTGGGCTTTTAATTAAAGTCAAATTAATGTATGTAATGGGTTATAATATTGCTATTGGGCTTTGGTCCATAGAGAGAGAAATTCAGCCCATAAGGTTTAATTTCAATTAATTAATTATCTTGTGTTAATTAAGTTAATTGAATATTAAAGCCTAAAGGAATTTAAATTAAATTAAATCACTTATATATTTAATGATGTGGCCGAAATTCCAAGAGGGAAATCAAGGAATTTCGGCACATGCTATATATTTAAATTAAGTGATTTCATTTATTTAAATGTCTTATGTTTTATTTCAAATTTGAATTTAAATTCAAAGGAGTTTAATTCAAAATATATTACTTATCTTTAGGAAGTGATAGAGTTTGAATTAATTATCTTAGGATAGTTGAATTCAGATTAATGACTTGCCAAAGGATAAGCATATATATTAAAAGAAATAAAACCCTAAACCTAATTTTTTGGTGGCATGAATAGTAACTCGTGAATAGTGACTCTCTCTCTCTTAATTCTTTTGTTCAATTTTTCACAAGGAGAAAGGATTGTTCCTCATTCTCTTGTGTTATTGAGCAGTAATAGCAATCTAAAGAAGTAAAAAATCAAGTTTTGTAGCTTCAAACTATAACCCTTACACAATACCGAAAAAGAGATCTAGCAATCTCATTTTTAAGCCGACGGTGTAATTGTGTGTGTGAGAATAGAGGGAGTGGCGTAAAAGGCTGTTCCTTGGCATTGATGATTGAGAACTAAGGAGAATAAAGGCATCTTAGTTGCTGGACATCACAAAATCAAAGAATAAAGGCATCATCTATTGTAAGTTTCAAAAACCCTAAAATTGCATGTTTTCGTTCCTAGTTTTGGATATGTATGGTATGCATGATAAAATTTTTGTTTTTCCGCTGTGCTATCATGATTATCATACCATGTCATATTCCATCAGTGGTATCAGAGCCTAGACATGCTTATTTTAGTGCTTTAGATGCATGAAAAAATTAATTAAAAATCGTTATTTTGAAAACATGCAAATCTGAAATTTTCTGTTTTGAGTTTTTTGCATTGTTTTGGTGTAAAAACGATTTTAATTGATTAGATAGGTATTATAATTAATATGACATATTAATATACTGTCCTAAGATGTTATTAGGGCTGGTAATGGTCGGATTTAATTATTTATACCTGATGGTACATGTTAATTATGAAACTAGGTGCTAGTTTAACAACTAGTTTTCAAAATTAAATGTAAAAACGTTTTTGGCATGTTTGTAAGTGATATTTAAAGATTAATTATCAGGTCTGGACATTTTTTAAATTTGATTTTAATTCTGGTCCATGATAATTTAATTGATTAATTTTAAAATCACTTAAAACAATGACTAGTTTGTGTTTGTTACATGTTTAATCAACATTGTTTGCTTTGTTTTGATTAAAATGGTAAAAACACATTTAGATTAAATTGGTACAAAATATTAAATCAATATTTATGGACTTATTTAGATTATTAAATGACTCATAAAATTGATTTAAATATTTGTGTATTTCATGGCATTACATAAGCATTAAACAACTAGTTTTGTTGTTTGTTTGTTTTTGCATGAATGCCGTATTCTATTATATGTGTTCTTCATGATTTTATTTTTAATTCATGTTAGCACATATTATATGTATTTTTAATGTTTATGGGCTGTATGACATAAAATTAAAAATGGCAAAATTGGAAATTATACTAGAGTTGATTTATGGCACAAATCTAACTAGTTTGTGTTTTGAGATTTTAAGAGAACTTATTCAATAAGAGGATTTAGTCCATTGGGCTTCGGCCCAGGCCCATCAAAGGGTCTTCTCTTAAAGGTTCAAGTACACAATTTCCATTAATTGGCTTGGCTAAATTGATTAAAATTGGACTTTGTCTGATCCATGAATGCATGATAAATTTTTTGTTTTTCCGCTGTGATATCATAATTATCATACCATGTCATATTCCATCAAGTTTGATCGAGCCGTTAAAAATAGCAAATAAAGTCCAAAAATTACCAAAAATTATATATGTGCCTAAAATAATGTGTAGAATATTTTGGTTACAAAAAATAAATTTTTTGGTAATACCGGTAATTTTGAATCGGATCGATTTAAATAAATCGAACTAGAAATGGACTCCGATTAGGCTGAAATTTTGTGTAAATCATATTTTTGATATATAAGAATGATGAAATCAAATTTGAAGTGATTTAAAGTTAGAAATTTTGTATTTTAGGTGCCTAGAGTTCATATTTAATGTTATTTTAAGCATTTGAGATCAAAATCATAGGGTTTAGTTTGATGATAATTTTGGCCATGGTAGGATTTCAAGAGGAAGAACAAGTTGTCAAGGTCAAAGGCAAAGAAAAGAAAGCCTAGGCAAGGAAAAACACACACAAAAAAAAAGATTAGTGACTAATAAATCCTTTTATTTTCCTATAATTTGTATGATTTTTCTTTAGGTTTATTAAAGAAAATTTAATATAAATGTATATAATTAAAATTGATGCTAGAATAGTATAATTAAACATTAAAGAAGCCTATTAGGAAGCTAAAATGAAATTAAAAGAATATGTATGGTGATTTTCATGTAGTGGATGAATTGTTCCTAAAGGAAAAATAATGTGTATTTGGTTTATTTTGATGAAAATAAGCTTTAAAATGAAGATAAAGATGAAATAATATGCCCATGAATTTTTTTAGAATTTATGAAAATTAAATTAATATTTTTTAGATGAATTTTGGTTATGTATAAGGTAAAAATGTTGAATTAATTCATATTTGATGAAAAATGATAAATTATTGTGAAATAATTCATAGACTGTGTAAAAAAGATTGAAAAGACTAACTGCTAATTGACTGTATTGAAAAAGTAATAAAAATATGAAAAATTTGAATAATGATGTGTAATTTAATGAATTTGTGCTCTTAGAAATAGTCAGGCAATAAAACCTAAATCAAGATATAATTGGTTGGCCATAGGGATATCTATACCGCAGTGCAAGTCATGACAACTTGCTTTGCTATGGTAGGATCTCTAATCTCCCATAGTATTTATCTGCTCTGTTATTGCCTTTTGATCCTGCAATCGAGAGGACCCTACACCAAAGAAGGAGAGCTATTAGAGATAATGAGATGGAACACGATCCTCCTCTTAATGAGTTTCCTCCCGAAAATGAACAAGTACCGAGAGCACATGAACAAATTTTAGGGGCAAGAAGAGAAGAAATGCCTAGGCAAAGGACTATAAGAGACTACGTTGTGCCAAAGTGGAATGAAGATCATCGAACAATTGTATTACCGAGAGGAGTACAATTTGAGCTCAAGCCAGGCACCATTATTATGGTACAGAGAAATCAGTTCTCTAGTTCAGAAGTAGAGGATCCAGCTCAGCATATCAACATATTTCTGGAAGTCAGTAACACTGTTCAAATTCTGGATGTTAGTACGGATGCAGTAAGATTGAAGCTGTTTCCATTTACATTGATTGGCAAAGCAAGAGAGTGGCTACAATTATTACCACGACAGTCAATATGGTCATGGGATCAGATGCAAGAAAAGTTTTTAATGAGATTTTTCCCTCCAACAAAGACTGCAAGCATTCGAAATAGCATCATGGGGTTTCATCAAATGAATGAAGAGCCTTTTCATGAGACCTAGGAGAGGTTTAGGAGATTATTGAGAAGCTGTCCGCATCATGAGATAGCAGTTTACCAACTAATGACCATCTTTTATGCTAGAGTTGCACCTCAAACAAGGTCATTATTGGATGCAGCATCAACAGGATCCTTCTTGAACAAGCTACCTAAGGACGCATTTCAGTTGTTGGATGAGATGACGGCAAAAGACTCTCAATAGACTGCCCCTAGATCAGTCCCAAGGAGACAAAGTTTACACAATGTGGATGAAGTGGCATTATTAAAAGCACAGCTAAAATTGGTAAAAAATGAGTTGAGTGGCTTGAAAGTTCAAAATGTGGCTATAGTAAATCAAGGGAGTGGACTGTGTGAAAGTGAGCAAGTTATCCAAGAAGGAGGAGCTGTAGGAGATGTAAATGCATTGGGCGATTTTAGAAGGAATGATCTCTACAGCAATTCATATAATTCGGGATGGAAAAATCACCCAAATTTCTCTTAGAAGGATGGGAATCAACAAGCTTCATCTTCTCAACCACAACCAAAAGCTCCTTACCATTCAAATACTTATCATAGTAATGCTCAGCCCCATCAACCACAAGCTACCAATTACTACCAAGCCCCCTATCCACCAAACCCCCATCAAGGGCAAAGCTCTAATCATTCCCAACCTTAACCCTATCACCCACCGGGATTCCAATCAATATCACCTATTCAAGAAAAGAAGCCAAATTTAGAAGACATGTTTGCTAGTTTCATGAATAGCCAACAACAATTCATGGCGAGTCAAGATTTAAGAGTAATGGAACCGAAACCAAGATGCTTCAATGAGAAATTTGGAGACTCAATTGGGTCAACTTGCAACTTCAATATCGAATAGACAACCAGGGACATTTCCTTCAAATGTAGATCGAAATCCTAAGGAGAAATCCAAAGCAATCACTTTAAGAAGTGGCAAAGAGGCAGCAGGAGAGGATGCAAGAGCTAAATCACCAACTTCATCAACTGACTCGGAGGAACCAACATGGAAGGTAAGTATTTCTAACTCTAGAGTAGAGGTAGATGTGAATGCTCCAAAGAATGACAAGGTAAAGAGTATTGTGAATCCGAACATAGAGGATCTTGATATCAATAGGTTGCCATTTCCTGCTGTAGCTAGGAAGGAGAAGAAAAATGAGCAATTGGCCAGGTTTCTAGAGATGTTTAAGAAATTACATATTAACTTGCCTTTTGCTGAAGCACTAGTACACATGCCCAATTATGCTAAGTTTATGAAGGAACTTTGTTCTAATAAAAAGAAATTAGAAGGGTATGGTATTGTACAACTCACGAAAAACTGTAGTGCAATCATGATAAATAAGATCCCAGAAAAATTGGAAGATCTAGGTAGCTTTACTCTACCTTGTGAAATTAGTGAGACCTTTGTTGGAAACGCTTTATGTGATCTAGGAGCCAGCATTAACTTGATGCCTTATTCCATGTGCAGGAAACTCAACTTAGGAGATCTTAAGGAAACGGGAATGAGACTTCAACTAGCAAATAGATCGATGAGAAAACCAAAGGGAGTTATTGAGAATTTACTGGTGAAAGTAGGAAAATTTATTTTTCCCGTGGATTTTGTGGTCATGGAAATGGAGGAAGATAGGAAGGTACCTCTTATCGTGGGAAGACCATTTTTGAACACTGCAAAGGCTTTGATTGATGTTCATGGGCAAAAGGTTACTCTTCGATTCAACAATGAAGAATTGGTGGTAGATATGAACAAGTCTCAGAAATATCCATCAAGTGACCTAGAAGAGTCAGTCTATTTCATGGACAAAATCGACGAATGTGTAGATGAAGTGCAAGAAAAAGTACTACTAAATGATCCAGTAAATTCAAGCTTAATGCATTCCTTGGAAAATGTAGAGTTGGATGGAGTAGAAGAAAAACAGATAGCAGCTGTGGAGAAAGGATGCGAAGAGGAAAATCGAAAGCAATAGAGAACTACTTTACAAGAGGGGGAGTTGAAATATGAACTTAAACCTCTTCCTCATCATTTAAAGTATGTATTTTTGGAAAATGAAGAAAAACCAGTAATTATCTCTTCTTTGTTGACAGGTGTTGAAGAGGAGACACTGCTCAAGGTGTTGAAGAAGCACAAGGAGGCTATAGGATGGGAGACAGCGGATTTAAAAGGCATTAATCCAAGCTATTGCACTTATCGGATTCCTATGGAGGAAGATTGTAAACCAGTAGCTCAACCCCAAAGAAGGCTCAATCCGGCTATGCAAGAGGTGGTAAAGAAAGAGGTACTTAAACTACTTGATTCAGGTATAATCTATCCAATCTCTAATAGTAAATGGGTTAGCCTTGTGCAATGTGTCCCTAAGAAAGGGGGAATGACAGTGGTGAAGAATGAATTAGATGAACTCATTCCAACTCGAACAATTACGGGTTGGAGGGTGTGCATAGATTATAGGAGATTGAACCATGCCACCCGAAAAGATCATTATCCATTGTCATTCATTGATCAGATGTTAGAGAGGTTAGCTGGTAATAGGTTTTATTATTTCTTAGATGGGTATTCGGGATACCTGCAAATCCCCATAGCCCCTGAAGATCAGGAGAAAACAACCTTTACCTGCCCTTATGGCATATTCGCCTATAGGAGGTGATAAGTGTGAATTATATGTAGTTTTTAATGTGTTTTTAGTTATTTTATTTAGATATTTTGGTTTTATTTGGTTTAAATTATAGTTATTTTGTTAATATTTATATTTTTAGAGTTAATTCTGTGTTTTGCATGATTTTCAGGGCTAAAAAGATGGAAAAGGGCTTAAAGTGTGAAAAGTGCAAAGTTTTGGGGCAAAAGCATAAATATTGGAAGTTTAAGCGAGAAAAGCAGCTCTTAGTCCAGAGGATGGAGCCGTGACCACGTGAAGATATTGAAGGAATTTACACGTGACCACGTGTAAGAGTAAAGTGAAGAGTAACGTGGCCAAGTGAAGTAGAAGTGAAAAAACAAGGGAGAAAATAAGCAGGACACGTGACCACGTGTGACCCAAGGCAAAACTCACACGTGGCCACGTGTGAAGATAGGAAAGGAACACGTGACCACGTGTTCCTCAATGCCAAAGGATGCGTGGCCACGTGATTTTACTCTCCCATCGCGCGAAGGATTAGTCAGACTTCCTGTTTTGAGCAGACTACCTTTCCTATATTGATTCTGCAATTTAAGAAGAAATCTACCACGTTTTTGCCTATAAATAGGAGCTCAAAACACAGAAGAAGGAATCAATCCTTAGTTTTTCAATTTGTTGTTCTTAGAATATTTTAACGACTTCCTTTATTTTCAGTTTTTATTCAAGCTTTTGTTTTTAGTCTTAACTATGTCTTTTGAGTAGTTTTCTCTAACTTTTGCTAAAGGATACTTGAATCCTTGACTCATATTGTTATGACTTAAGTTTGTACTTCAATTTAATTACAAGTTTGATTATTTCTTGGTTCTTAAGCAAATTCTTGTCTTTATTCAATCTTAATTTGATTATTAACGTGACTAAACATCGGTTAATTAGTTGAGTTAAGTTGATTAATGATTTGCATGTTCTTAAGTTAGTTTGGTTGGATTAATGCATGTTATAATCTGAGTAAGTTATGATATTGTGTTAAATTGAGTAAATTGAGATTAAGAAGGGAGTAATCAAGAATAGTTGGAAGTTAAAGCTCTTGAAAAAGGTTTTAATAGACAGCTAGGAGATTAATTCAGAATTTTCTGCTAAGTATTGAATTGTTCTGAATAAGGGAGTTCAATACTTAGAGTGATAATCTTGAGAAAGTTGTCTGGGTTTATTAAACTGAATTTTCCATAATCACTTGTATGTTTTATGTTTATTAAGTCATATCAATATTGGTTAAGGTGGATAGTCCTTTAGTGAAAGTTATTTTTATCATTGATTTTTCTTACCTCATTTAAATTACTTGTTTTCAATAAAGTTTTCTTAATTATTGTTTACTTTAATTGTTTTATTTTGGATTTGGGTTTTATTCTTCAAAACATCAAAATTTGGGATTTCTTTTCTCTCTTTACACACAGAAATTGGTTTTAAAATTGAATTAGCACACAAGCACAAGTTTTCCCTTGGGTTCGATATTTTGGGTCTTAATTCTATTTCCCTGTATTACTAGCCGATCTAGTACACTTGCTAGCAACCGGTCAGGAGGATGTCTTTTGGCTTGTGTAATGCGCCGGCTACGTTTCAGCGGTGCATGATGGCAATTTTCCATGATTTTATAAAAAAATTTATGGAGGTATTAATGGATGACTTTACTATTTATGGGCTAGACTTTGAGAGCTGTTTAGAGCATCTCGATTTAGTATTAGGTAGGTGTAAGAAGACCAACTTAGTGCTAAATTAGGAAAAATGCCATTTTATGGTAAGGGAAGGCATATTTTTGGGACACAAAATTTCTGAGAAGGGGATTGAGGTGGACAAAGTAAATATAGAGGTTATAGAGAAACTTCCACCACCGACCAATGTTAAGGGAGTTAGGAGTTTCTTAGGGCATGCAGGTTTCTATCGAAGGTTTATTAAAGATTTTTCAAAAATTGCGAAACCTTTGTCGAATTTGTTAATGAAAGATGCTCCTTTTGAATTTAATGATGAATGTTTATTGCCTTTTGAATTATTGAAGTAAAGGCTTATTTCAGCTCTGGTGATCATATCTTCGGATTGGAATTTACCTTTTGAGCTAATGTGTGATGTGAGTGATTTTGCAGTGAGAGCAGTGCTCGAACAAAGGCAAGTGAAAGTATTTTGTGTTATTTATTATGCAAGCCACACTTTGACAGGAGCCCAAGTGAATTACACCACGACTAAAAATGAGCTTCTTGCTATTGTATTCGCCTTTGAGAAGTTTCGATCGTATCTACTTGGTGCAAAAATTGTGGTGTGGTATGATCATGCAGCACTAAGGCATCTCTTTGCCAAGAAGAAATCCAAGCCAAGATTGATAAGATGGGTACTCCTCTTGCAAGAATTCGATTTAGAGATCAAAGACAATAAGGGAGCAGAGAACCATGTGGCGGATCATTTGTCACGATTAGAGCATGATCATGTTGAGAAAGGGAGATTGTGGACTTATTCCCTGATGACTGTATTTGTTCATTATTTGTTTGTAAAATCTCTGTACCTTGGTTTGCTAATGTGGCAAATTTTCTAGCAGGTGGTTATATGCTAAGGGACTTCACATGACAACAAAGAAAGAAGCGACAAGCGGATGCAAAGCATTACATTTGGTATGATCCTTACCTTTTTCGTCTTTATGCTGACCAAGTGCTAAGAAGGTGTATCCCCAATAAAGAGCAAGCAGAAATTATTCAAGCTTGTCACAGTGGAGAAGCTGGTGGACATAATGGACCCAATAAAATGGTATCAAAAATTCTCTCTTTTGGATTTTATTGGCCCACCTTATTTAATGATGTTAAATTGTTTATTCAAACTTGTGATCGATGTCAAAGGGTGGGAAATATAACTAGGAGAGATGAGAAGCCATTGACCAATATGCTTGAGGTTGAAATATTTGATTTGTGGGTAATTGATTTCATGGGGCCTTTTTCTGTTTCTCATGGGTTTGAATATATCCTAGTGGCAGTAGATTATGTGAGTAAGAGGGTATAAGCTGTAGCTACTAGGACTTGTGATGCAAATGTTGTCCTAGAATTCTTAAGGATAAACATATTCACCCGTTATGGAGCCCCGAGAGCTATCATTAGTGATGGTGGAAAGCACTTTGTTAACCACCAATTCAAGGTCTTGTTGAAAAAATTTGGAGTGAGACATAAAATCACTACCCCATACCATGCCCAAGCCAATGGCCAAGTTGAAGTGTCCAACTGAGAGTTAAAAGCCATCTTAGAGAAGATTGTCAGTGCATCTAGGAAGGATTGGTATCTTAAGCTAGATGAAGTTTGTGGGCATATAGGACAGCCTTTAAAACACCAATAGGAATGTCACCTTTTAGGTTAGTGTTTGGCAAGTCCTGTCATCTACCAGTGGAATTAGAGCACAAGGCTTATTGGGCTACTAAGTTTTTGAATCTTAATCTTGAGAATGCAGGAAAATGCAGGTCCTTGCAGTTAAACGAGTTGGATGAGATTCGATTCTGGGTCTATGAACATGCGAAGAAGTACAAGGAGAACACGAAGAAGTGGCATGATCATAAAATCGCCAAGAAGGAATTTGTGCTAGGAATGAGGGTACTTCTTTATGATAGCAGACTGAGGTTATTTCCTGGAAAGTTAAAATCAAGGTGGAAAGGACCATTTGAGGTTGTTGAGGTCTCTAGCTATGGAGCAGTAACCATCAGACATCCGGAAGAAGGTCATGGGTGAGAGTTCAAGGTAAATGGTCACCGATTGAAGCCATATCTCGATTCCAAGTATGAGGCTGCATCAGTGATCCTCACTTTAAAAGATGATCCATGAGAGCTAAGAAAGTTGAGCTGGCGACTTGTTAAACCCAGAACTTTTTCTTATCCTTGAACTCAATTTCTTTTCTTTTCGATTTCTCTTTAATTTCTTATAAGTTTAACATGTTAAGTGTTGTTTATTTTGTCTAAAGTTTGGTTTTAGTTGTTGTTGTTAGGTTGATTTCTTTGAGGAGAGGCAGAGTTTTAATAGGGCAGATTTTTAGTTGGCCAAGGCTGAGACAGTTAGTCCCGGCCGTGGCCCTTTAAAATTTTTTTGAGAGGCAGAAGGGTGCCACGGCTAAGACAAAATGTCCCAACTGTGGCCAATTGTGTGTTTTAGATCCAGTAAATGGGCACGGCTGAGACAAATCGTCCCAGTCGTGGCCTTCTCCGTGCCATATTTTTGTTGGAGTCCAGAAGGTAGGCACGGCTGAGACAATTAGTCCCAGCCGTGCCAAAAAAAAATAAAAATCTGCTTATTTTAAATAAATTTAATATATATAAAAAAAATCCAGCGGGGACACGGCTGAGATAATTAGTCCCAGCCATGCCTTTTGAATCGTTTCAAATCCACTAGGGTGGCACGGCCGAGACAAACTGTCTCAGCCGTGCCTTTCATTTTATCAAAACGGGGAGTTTTGATTTTAAGTTGGGCACGGCTAAGACAAATCGTCCCAGCCATGCCTCTTTGAATAACTGTCGATCTTGTTTCGTTTTTAACCCGATTTTTTCCCTCTTTTTCATTTCTCCTTCTCTTCTCTGCATTTTTCTTCCCCACTCTGGCCTTCTCTCCCCATTCTTGATTCTATTCTATCTCTCTCTCTCTCTGTAAGAAAAAGGTACATCTCTCTCCTCTCCTCTCTTTAATTTTGGTTTACTTTTTGTCATTTTATTGGAGTTTTGTTGTTTTGTTCTCTTTTGTTAATTCTGCAATTTGGTGTGCACATCCCCATGTTCTTGATTTTTTTCGTTGTAATTCTTGGTTGTGTTGTTTGTGTGTTGTTTTTGGTTCGTTTTTATCCATCCTTGTGTCTATTTTGTTGCAAAATGGATTCGCCCACCACGTGTTCAATGAAATGCCAAAAAGAAGTAAGTACATTTTTGTTCTCTTCAATTGTCACAAATTTTTGCTTCTTTTCTTTGAAATTGTGGATGTTTATGAATGTTGGCATGTGCTCGATTAGTTTTATGCATTCTTGTGTGTATTTTGTTGCCAAACAAAACTTCGCCCGCCACCTGTTCGATAAATTGCCTAAGAGAAGCTTGACGACTTTTTTTTGTTTTAGTTGCTTTGTTGTTTGCCCTTGTTTGTCTCACACTCATGCTCAAGAAATTTTTGCCATGTTTTTATGCTTCACGACTAACAGAGAAGATTAATATAGGAGTTAGGCAATTATTTGTATTCAAGCCATGTTTTTTGAGTTTTTGGGTGCCCCTAGTTCAATTGCATATGCTTTAATTTGTGTTTTGGTTCCAGTATTCTTGTGAGTAGTCCACTTGTGTTTGTTTATGTTTGTTGCTTATGTTTTAGATAGGTTAATTGTTTTATTTTACTGTTCAAGTGCTTTGTTTTGTCTTTAAGGCCTATTTGTTGTGTTGTTGTGTTGCAGGCGAAATAGCACCCAAAAGATCTCGTCCCGATGCTCGTGCTTCATCATCTGCCCCTCAAGGATCCTCAAAGGTTAAGATTCCAGCATGGGTTCCCTCAGAATTTACAAAATGGTGGGTCATCTTTTGCAAGCAGGAGTATCTAGCCACCCCTCGCCTCAATATGGAAGTTATGGCGGAGTTGGGCTTCCAGAATGAATTAGACAGATTGTTTGATGGTGTAGGCTGAAAAGTCTTCTACGAGCGAAATGAAAAAAGTATATTTGGTCTGTTATTTTTTTAACACAATCAATATCAGAATGGGATAGGATAGTTATGATGATCCGGGCCATATGAGTTTTTGGCTCGACGGCAGTCCATACCAGATGACTTTCAATGCTTTTTATGAAGTCTTGGGTTTCGATCAACATGCTCCCTGGGACATTACTCATCTCAACAAACAGGAAATTTGGATGGAAATTTGTGATCCCGAGGATCCTACATATTTTAACCCCAAGAATACCAAGGCGCATCACCTGAGGGATCATTCATTAAGAATTATGCATCGGTATTTAGCCCTGGCCTTCTTTAGCCATCTTGGTGGGCCCGAAAATGTTAATGCTAGCGAGGCCACCATTTTGTATGCGATGCATAATGGGATTCGGTTAAATGGGGCTGCTTTCATTGCCCAGAAGGTCTTGGATTTGCGCTCATTCCCAAAGAGGGATTTGAAGCTAGCAATGGGAGGGTTTGTAACCACTTTGGCCCGTTTTCCTAACCATACAAGGTTGGGTGCTGCAGCTAACAAGCCAATGCTCATTGATCAAAAAATGCTATGAAATATAGCTGTACTGATTGACAACCTCGCTTTTTAGGGCAAGGACATTTGGTAGTTTCGAAGCAGGCTTTATATCGAGCAGTCGTGCACAAGGGAGCCATGGAATTAGACCGACCTGAAGCTGAAGCATCTGCCTTATCCTTTGAGCAGTACACTGCTCTTAATACCTAACTTGACAGCATTTCTCAGAGGGTGGACTCCGAGTTCCAATCCATTATGCAGCGAATGGACGACATTGTTACAGCTTTTGGGATGCTACAATCCCGATTTGACAGCCAATTCCTGCCTCCATCGCCGCCTTCCTTGCCATGATTTCAGGGATTTTTCCTCTACTCATCATTCCCTTGTTGTTTATACTCTTTTGATCTTTTGCTGGGGACAAAAAAAGTTTTAAGTGTGGGGAGAGGGTTTGAGGATGAAGACTTTTTGACTTAGTTTTTCCTGTTGTTGTTTCTTTCTAATTGTTATTTTTGTTGTTATTTCTTTCTAATTGTGGGATGTTGTTTCTTTTTAGTTTTTGCTGTTGTGTTTTGACTGTAGTTTGCTAATCGAATTTCTTTTATGTTTTTATTGTTTGATTATGGTTTTAATTCTTTTCTTTTATGTTTGATAGTTGCATTACATTCTGCATTCCTTTAGTATCGATTTAGTTAAATTTCTTAGGTTGTTAATTACTCTTACAATTAGCCTAAGCTTGCCAGTTAATCTTGTTTTGAATCAATTTGAACTTAAAATTTGAACTGTTTATTTAGGAGGTTTAAGTAGCCAGAGAGTAGTAGTATTGTTCAGGGAAGTTTTTCTTTTGAATTGATCTCGATTAATTATTTACCATTCAATTTCTAACTTAATGAGCACAGTAGGCTAAGTTTTATGAAATTAAAACCAGTGAGTAAAAGCATTCGAGTGAATAAATTCTGGAATAGTTAAAACCTTCCTTATCACCCTTCGAAACAATTATTCAACTAAGATAAGATTAGGATATTACCCAGGCAGCCTTCTTTGGTAACCAATTTTTAAAAATGACTTTTGACCTACCCTTAATAAATTTTACCATTGTTAGCCCCTTTGAGCTTAATTGGTATGCTAAAAGCGTACTAATTTTTTTTTCTTGATTACACTTATGCTAAACCATGCAGCCTAAAATGCCTTTGTCTGTCCCATTTTGGAATTGGCCACTCTAGGTTGGGAAATGAAATTTGCATCTTAGGTTTGATAAATTTTTTATTATCAGTTGAGAAGAAAAGGGAATTTGAAATTTTTCAGGATTTATTGAGCTTAAACGTTCTAAATATCTTGGGACAAAGTTGATAAACAATTAATGTTTTGGGTGCCCTACTTAGTAAGTGAATGAAAGTATCATTGAAAAAAAATAGTTATATTGCTGCAGAAAATAAGTGTAGGGTACCTAGCATTTATAGGAAGTGTCATTTATCTTGCTTCTTACAATTTTGAGAATCCAACTAATGTCCTGAGATTAGTATCCCTTCTTACAATGATAGAGCATGAATTTTTAATGGGGTTATTCTCTTGAGAAAGTTAGGTGAGTTGTATTTTTGGATAGTGTGGCTAATTATGTTTTGCTAACCTTATCAAAAAAAATTTTGGAACCTTTGCTCTATCCCCATAACAACCTTAATGTAAGTCCTGGTGATCCTATTTTGTTTTGAGTTGTTTAGTGGAGATGACCCTTATGGTTCAGGTGCTAAAGGAGAGGCTTATGACTGTTCTGATTTGCAAGCGCCAAATTGTGTAAATCTCTATTTGCTTGATTGCTGGAATTTACTAGTAGTTTTGGTTTTTGAAAGAAATTAAATTTGTTTTAGCCTCGTACACACACACAAGAAATTGTATGGTATAGATCAGTTTGAGTCTTTTTAATTGAATTCTTCATCTGAGTGTCTTCTACTAAGTGTTGCTAGAATCTCTCAAAATTTGCTTATTCTTTTATGGAGTTTGAATTTTCAAGATTGTGGATGATTCGTTTGCTCGAGGGCGAGCAAAAAGCTAAGTGTGGGGTAGTTGATAATCTTGTTTTTAGTGTTTATTTTATGGATAATTTTGTGCGTTTTAGTATCTCATCTTGCATGCTTTTAAGGTTTTAAGGCTATATTAGTGTTTCTTATATTTATTTTAGTTATTTTGATTAATTTAAAGTTTTTAGGTGATTAATGGTCTTAAATTTCACTTTTTGCAGGAAATTTTGCTAAGGCACGGCTGAGACAATTTGTCTCAGTCGTGTCCAATACAGATGGCAAAACTCATTGTTTCACCAATGGCCACGGCTGAGACAAAGTGTCCCAGCCGTGCCCAATCCAGGAGTCAAAGCGCACCGTTTCATTAAAGGTCGCAGTTGAGATAAAGTGTCCCAGCCGTGGTCATTGCAAATTTCAAAATGTGCCATTTTGTTTAAGGTCGCGGCTGAGACAAACTGTCCCAGTCGTGGCCATGGCAACCTGCAAAGACACTTTTGATCCAGAAGCTTGCCACAGTTGAGACAAACTATCTCAACTGTGCCCTTTCCTTATGTCGCGGCTGAGATAAAAGTGTCCCAGCTGTGGCCTCTTGGAGAGCTCTATAAAAACTGTGAAATTTTCTGCTTAAGGGGAGGCTTTTTTAGGGTTTCGTGCTTAAAGTGTTTAGGTAGAGTAGAAAACGCAGTTTTTCATATTTTGTGGGTTTTTCATACTTAGATTTTGAGTTTTACTTGTAAAAATCACACTTTTAACTTAGTTTTACTTCAAGAACACAAAGATAGTTTTAGTTTTAGTTTCTAGTTTGAAGATTACTACTTACAATCAAAGTGTTGTTTGGAGAAGAAGAGAAGGAGCTTCATCAACTTCAAATCTTCAACTTCAAATGGGTTTTATAGTTCTCACTCTTACTTTGTTCATTTTTTACATTATGGATAGTGAGTAGTTGTCTTTGTTGCTTGGGGAAGTTTTGAATCTCCTACTCACAATGTGAATATTGAGCATATTTTGATTTTTACATGAATGAATGGTCTATTTCACTGATACTTATTTATATTTCATGGGTTTTCAATCTATTGAGTTAATTTCCATACATGGATGAATGATGTTTATCATATATCTTTGAATGTGTGTTGAGTTTAATGGATTGAAGTCTATGAATAAGCTTGCTCAGTTTTTCTTTCATGAATGCTGTATTAATTTAGACGGCTCCGGAATGGGATTCTAAATGTGCAGTAATTGTGATTTTAGAATTAGAGTGTAGAGTGAAATGGAAGAGATTTAGGTTGTTTGGCTCCGAAATGGGAAGGAAAACCAAACTTAGGATGTTAGACCCGTTCATAGGCTAGTTGTTGGGCTGGCTCTGGAATGGAAAGCTTGGGTTAAGAGGGTTATCCCGAATTTGTTCATGTATACCTTAAAATAAAATTAATTCATAGTGGGTATGGGGCGGATGAGTGAACCTAAGCAACGTTTTAATTTCTATACATTTTCATACTTGTTGATTTTTCTGAAGTAAACACATACTCAATTTACTGTCATTAGAATTAAACTTCCTTTCATTGCATATTTTAGTTTTTAAAGTTTACATTATACAAATTAAACAACTCATACACACTAAATTGGGAATTCTTTAGCATACAATTAATTTTCACAGTTCTCACACATACGGTTCCCTTGGGTTCGATATTGAGGGTCCTAACTATACCCCATTTTATTACTTGTCAATCTAGTACACTTGCTAAGGTCGCAACACCGATCTAGAATATATATCCTGAAGTAGATCAGCCAGGCACTACTGAAGTACTTGGTCGAGGCAAACTAAGGACAATATTGGAAAGAGTTGCTGATGGCAATCTAGACTGATCAACTGATCAAGCGAGCACCGTTGGATGAACTGAGGATGATGGCCTTATTTGATCGGGCACATGAGTTAACATCATAGATACAATGTCCATCGTAGCTAACACAATGACAGAAATGGTGCTTCCAAAACCAGAGGCTAGCAGTACTAATCACCTCAATAGCTCAACAATAAAAAGGCATGCCTTCGATACCTTTAACCTTTTCTAGTCAGAGCATGTCGCCGTGGTCTCGAGTTTCCTTTTGACCTCAACAACCTTCTGATCAACCTTTCTTTGATCAGCCTTTCATTTGTGCTCTTACACCTTCCTTGCAGCGCCCTCCTAAATCTTAGCCATATTGATATCGCTAACCATTTTCACTGTGCAAATGTCATAAAACTGTCTATCATAATCTCAGAAAACACATAAAGGAAAAATAAATCCTAAGGATGAATTGCAACTAAAACTCATCCTCATCTCCTACAACTTCAACAGTGAGAGGACTAGGCAAAGTTATCAACAAAGTATCAAAATCCAAGGGTCTAATATTTGCGATTATAGTGGATATCAAACTTTCAATATCTTTATCAAACGTGAAGGATATGGAAGGATTGCCCAGAGGCATATCCTTCATGTTTATGGCCTTATCCGATCGGACCAAGCTAATCCCAAAACCATTTTTCAATTCAATCAGTGGGAATTTTTGTTTAAATTCTTTGAGAGAGAAGGGAAGATTAAAAAGCTTCCTATTCTTATGGCTAGTGAAAAAGTAAAAATCTTTCAGATCCCTCCGATTGAAAAAAAATTGCTGAAGACCTCAATAGAAGGAGTAATCTTCCATTAATGACACAATGCTTTAAAATAGGTAATGGCCCTCTAACCATTATGATTTATTTCATTTAGAGCTACCTATAGGCTTCCAAAATAGCCTAATTGAGCCTGTCAAAAGGAAAACGAAGGCTAAAATCAAGACTCATAGTATGTACAATAAAGAATTTTCCCTCAGAAAAAAGACCATCCCTATATGACATAGAAAAAGGACAAGGTTGAATGCGATAACCATTTGGAAACCTATACAAAATAGGGTATGACTATATTATCCGCCCTGAGCCTAATACGATCAACAGTCATGTTTTTCCTTATAATCTCTTAAAAACTTCATATCTATATCTTGGAGGTTCTCGGCCCTAACAAACTTAATGTGATTATTAACCATTTTAAAGAAAGATATACGAGAAAACTGAAAAAAGGAAGACAAAAAGAGAAAAAATCAAAGACATAATAGTAGTCAAAGCTAACTTACCAAAAAATCACGAAGGGGTCAAAGGAAATCGAAAAAATATCTTAGGTAATTACTCCTGAAGGAGAAAAATGAGTAAGGATGCAGAAGAAGACTTGAGAGTAAGTAGAATTTCAAAAGCGTGAAGGAAAAAGAATAAAGGGGGAAGGAAATAACCTATATATAAGGGACATTAGGAATTTAATTCTTCAATAACTTTCTAATGAAACATAAGCACGTGGTAAAGTTATCCTGATCCCACACGAAAATCAAAAAGACATGAGCCTAAAACGACACAACATTTATTGCAGATACATGTGGCCAGCTGGCCTCGAATAGGAAGAGTTGCACTGGAACCCTTTTAAAACTAGAAATGCTCAATACTCAATCATTCCAATATGATTAGATATTTTGAGGGCGAACAAATGATAATGCCGGATTTATTATCTATCTTGAGCCTAACATTTAAGGGCCAAAATCCAACTGAACGTTGGTCCATTTTAGGAGCCATTTAGATGATCGATCATGGATGCATGACTCAAACATGGGTGAAATAGTCCGATTGGACCATACCACCATGCTCGAGTCATATCCAACATCCAATCAATGGTCATTCCTAATTGAACTTAACCCACTATCAGCAAGTCTAATTCCGCTACAAGCGAACGTAGTTCGAAAATTACTAGCATTGTCATGATTAGCATTTGGTTAGAGATACTTCAACATGAAACCTGGGAACTATATATACTCTTTCAATGCCATAAGTAAGGGACTTTTGGCCATATAAAAGTAAATCTTTTCTTCTCTTCTTCTTCACTTAACTTTCAAAATGCTAATCCCCCGTCGACCGGAGAAAAGCCACTTTTATTTTGCAGATGTTGCTCACCAATCGGCCTATTTTATCTTCCTCCCGTTTCTTTGATCTTCTTAGAATTATCAAGCATGAATATAATGTTAGAGGGGTAAATTTGGCTTCACATAATTTATTAGATTAAATCTTCATGTTTTTTGAAAAAAAAAAAAAAAACTTCTTCGATTTTGATCTAAACTTTAGAATTGAGAACAAAATTAAATAAATCTGAAATATAATGAATTTAAGTAAATAGAACAAAAATTGAAATTTAATTTTCTAGAAACTGTTCAAATAAAGCTTTATAACATTCTAAAATTGTTATAACCAACGCGGAGCTAGCGGCTAGTGGGAGCCTTGGCCCTGAAATTTGTGAAATTACATACTTGCTATTCCTAGAAAATCAAAAAATTAAAATTTTACCCTTTCTTTCATACTCCTAAATGTTTAAACATTCTTTTATTAGCTACTTATAAAAATTAACGTTACACAATTAATTTTATTGGTAATAAAATGGCAAGTTTTTCATTTGATAAATATAAATGTTTAATAAATAAGTAAATAAGACTTGATAATTTTTTATACGTCCCAAAAATCTGTTTGAATTTATCTGAAAATAGTGACTCAAACTAAAATTCAGAGAAAATCCAATTGATTCCAACATAAACTTGAAACTTGAAAAATTCGTCTCAAAACACCTAAAATTTTTTAGTTTGTCATATATGTGTTAATAAAAGACATATTACTAGAATATCAATCCCTAACCTCTCGAATTTTTCTTCCCTTCATTATTGATCATTTCCCTCATCTGCTATAGACATCACATCCTAGTTACAGTATCAAAATAAATAATTTTATCAATAACTTGATTGACTCAATTTTTTTAATATTAAAATTTGAATTGATATGATTCAATTTTTATTTAAAAACCGAACTACATATATCATATTATTTTGGTTCAGCTTGATACAGTACAGTATGGTGAAATTTGGTTTTCAATCCGATTGTTTATTCCTATTGTAATCTGAAACCCAATCTGAAATTGATTATAAAAAAAAAATGAACCCGAAAAATTTGATCTGAGTTATTGTTACGTCTATAAACAACCGGTTAATCTTACTTTACCCAAAATTATGTCTTATTTTTTAGTAAAAATTGGCCAAAAATTTAATTTGGCCCTCAAACTCTTGGCTATATATATATATATGTATATATTTGAATGCAGTCGAAACAAAAATTCTTGAAAGCAAGAAAGAAAGAGAGTTGGTTTTGGAGTAAGATAATAATAAAAATTGTAGTAAATTAAAATGGTTTATTTGTGTCCTAATAAAAATTTGTAAAAGGGTAGGTGGGAGTGTGGGTAGGAACATGGGGTGGACGTGTAAAGCAAATTGAAGTTGAGGTCCAAACTTTTCCTTCTTTAGGGTATAATGATTTGGCATCCAAAATCTAGTAATTCAATCCAATTAATTTACTGGATACAGTGACACATATATCACTGTCTGCTTTCTCTTTGATTTTTGATAATTATTTTCTATTGCTTAATTTTTATTTTTTATTACGATTTTAAGTATTTATTTGATACAAGTTGAGTCCAAGCAAATTTTCTATAAAAAAAGGGTGTAAAAAATGCAAGCAATGGATCATCTCAGGCGCTATATTTCATTTATTTATTGTTTTTATTTATTTTCATGGGAAATCATTTTTCATCCTGTAAATCACTTGCACTTTTTATCTGTTACATTATTAAAAAGAATAAATTTCTTGCACTTGGCCCCTAGACTACATAATGAATGACTTATACACAAAATTCTCTATAATTGGCCATTAATCAAGTATTTGGCGATATGTTGTGAGTAGGACATGAATATGATGTTGAATTCAACGTCAACATGAGAAAAGCAGTTACATCCATATATTTTCTGCCAATACAATTGATAATGACTAATTAAGTTCATTCAACGTCAAAAAAAAAAAAAAGTTTTAAGTTCATTCAGACCCACTGCTCACCATCTCTATTTTATTACATCACTGCAATGTTTGTTAACTGAAAATTAGAAATAATATATTTCAATTAATTCTACAATTAAAGTCAAAACAATTTGTCTAACTACTCCAAAATAAATACAAAAAATTTCACTACAACATTACGAAAAAGGCTTTATTTCGTAAAGCATTAGTTCCCCATTTTTTGCATCTCTCTCTTCAATATCCTGTGGGAAATTCGCACTTTCCATACTCTGCAAAACAATAACAAATTATTTTTTACTTATCATAACACTCAATAAGACATACACGCTGTAAAATAAATCAATCCATCCCATCCACACATATTCACCTCAAAATTACTTTTCCTATCATTCACGTTTTACTACTCAAACGAGAATGGAGATTCTTTTGACATTTTCATTCCCATTTCTTTTTCATTATAAAAGGTACGGCGCCATCAAAAGACAGACCCACCAGTTACCACGTGCCACGTCAAGCAAAAGATTCTCCACCACATCTCACTACTCACGGGCATCCCTATTTAGACAAACCCTAAATTCTTTCCGGTGCACCAGGCGTATTTTAATCAATCCAGTACTCTATTTTGCTAAGATACGCTTCAAGTGCACAGGTTAAGCCTAGCAAATCATAACAACTGAAAGGCCACAAAGATTCAAGAGCAAGGGCTAAAATACGAACTTGGTGCTTGGGTGACCACATAAGCTGCGCCACCGAAATAACAGGTGCCCATTTCCCGCCCTTTCTTCTGGTAATAACTGTTGAAGGCGAAGGACGCGTGCGCCTCCACAGTGTTAGGATTGTAACACGTGGCTCCTGGCTGGATCGGACGGCAATCAGCTCCTCCTTCTCCGCAAGCATAATCTAGACCCGCCTGCAGCTTCTCTTTTCCAGCTTCAGCATTCGCTACGCACCAGGTGTTCCCTGTAGTGCTCTTGGATACTCCGCCCCTGACCGGTGACTTCACCGGTTGGCCACCGGCGACCGGAGGCCGGCTGTCATGGTAATTCTTAAGCCCCTCCACTGTAAATGGAATGTCGTACACTTTTTGCTCGTTAGGGTAAAATAGGCCGTAATTTCTCTCGGATGTGGGCCCAAACTTTTGGTTCTCGTTGAAAAGGGCAAAGAGATATACGGTGAGATCTGCGCGGGGCCTTAAAGGGGTCCCGCCGCCGGTGAGAATCCTATGGACGAGATTCCCGTTGTAGGCTGCAGCATTTTGTACGGTAGCTCCTATCTCGTTCTCGTCCCCCTTTGACGGCCATCCAGTCTCCGTTACAACCATTCTTATATCATCGTATTTAAGAGCAGACATAGCAGCAAAAACGGCGTCCATTTGGGCATCGAAGAGGCTAAAATACCGTAACCCATTGCCCGGATCCACCACACCCGGATTCTCTCTAAACAAAGCGTAGTCAAGAGAAATGACATCCGAGTTAGACTCGTAAGCAAAAAAGGGGTAAGCATTAACCATGAGGAAAGACCCAGTTTGACGGAGGAATTCCAACATGGGTTTGAAAACGGGTTCAATAAACTCGGGTCGGAAGGCTCCAGCAGAGGAAGGATAAGAAGACTGAAGAGCACTGAGAGCTATAGGAGATGAGACTTTAATGGCGGAGTCAAGATTAAGCCTTTGAAGAGATTTGTGAATATTTTTCATAGCGGGTATGAGGAACTTGGTACTGTTGTGTGTATCGACAAAAACCTCATTACCAACAGCAATGGCTTCGATTTTGGTAGATGGGTAATAAGAGGCAACATTTCTTTGAACCCAAGAGAAGGCAAAGGACTGGCTTTTAGCTGCAGAATAAAGAAGCTCATTGGGTAAATCGACAGTGACTTTAATGGAAGAACCTGATAAAGCTTTGAGAACAGTTGGGTCGGTGTCGTAGACTTTCACTCTCTCTATGGCTTGAGATTTAAGGAGCTGAACCACTTTCACTGCAGAAGGTAGATTGTTTGCTACTCTTCCATAATTAACTCCGATCGAACCCGCATCTGCAAGAAAACATAACCACATTTGTCAAATTAAAAATAGAAAGACACATTGTTTTTTATTTAGTATAAAATGGGATACCTGCAAAACTGAAAATGCAAAGAAGTGAGAAAAGAGAAGAAAGGAAACGAGGGTCCATGCTTATGCTCTGGGTAGTGTGGAAACAGGGCAATTTGTGTAAGTGGGAGGAGAGTGAGTATATAAAAAGCAGAGACGGGCGGGGCTTTTTTCAGATCGAGATGATAGAGGGTCGGACCCACAACCAGATGAGAGACAGCCGCTGCACAAATACCACCATCTCTCTGCTTACCACGTGACCCCACTTTCAATTATGGACCCACAAAAAACTCGACCGTTCTTAAGACACTTTCTTTTGTTTTGGTCTAACGCTGCTGGATCATTCCCTATGTAGTTTTCCAATGTGGTGTTTACACGTATACTGGTAGAAAAAGAGGAAGATTGAGACAAGTAATGTGCATTGATGGTAGTGGTAATGCGCAACAGCATAAACAAGTGAATACGCGTAAGTACGGTAAATAAAGGTAAAGAGGTGGTTGTTTTTATTTTTACTGCTTCCGAACGTTGGGGTTTGGGGACAACTGTGTTGTGCCAAACTGCATGCAAAGACAAAATAGAGATGAGGAACAATCATAGGGAGATTAAAAGGGAAGCGTGTAAATCATTACATAATTACTGTCAAATATTACCGTTGCTTTTTTTTTTTTGGCTATCAACAGTATAGTGTAATAGTAACACGGTGCACATTCATGATATATGCACATTTAAATTATTAAATTATACGCCTTAATTTGATTTAAAGATTCAAATATAGACACAATATTTTATACAGTCATAATTCATTTAATCAATGTTATTAAAATCGGACCGAATAAATAACCGATGAAACTGAAATTCGTGGTTCAATCGGTTCAACCGAATTCAATCGAGTTTTTTTCTATTTTTAAAATATTATAAATTATTATAATTTTATAAATACTATTATATAAAAATTAAAAAATAATCATCAAACATTAATATATGTCACAAATATTCTAATAATAAGTTACAAAACATAATTTAAATTTTATTATTACAAGTAATTAATTATGAATTTTTGAATATTATTTATTAGAAACATAAAAATACAATCATATTATGAAAACAAATTTCCTTTTTAGATGGAGTACTAACGAAGCAAACACAGAAAATATTAACATTTCATATATGAGTATAATTATATTTAATTACAATAAATTTAAATAGATAATAAGTATATTAAATTATTAAGTGACATTTTTAGAATTTAAAATACTAATTTTTTCAAAGAAATAAATTATGAAATTTTCATATATATATATATATATATATATATATATATATATATATATATATATATATATATATATATATATATATATATATATATATATATATATATATATATATATATAATGAACCAAATAGATAATAAGTATATTAAATTATTAAGTAATATCTTAAACTTTAAATTACTATTTTTTTCAAATAAATAAATAATAAAAATTTAATATATATATATACACACAAATATTTGATTACAATGAACCAAATATATAATAAGTATATTAAATTATAAAGTGACATATTTAGAATTTAAAATACTAATTTTTCCAAATAAATAAATAAAAATTTAATATATATATATATATATATGGGTGAAAAAATACAAAAAAAATATAATTTTTTACAATTTTGAGCCAAAAACCCGGTTTCATCCGATTTCCCGATTTTTCGGTTCAATCCGATTTTTTTCGGTTCAATTCAGTTTTTTGTCAATCCGATTTTGTGTAGTTGAACCAACCGATTGGCCTATCGGTTCGCGATTAAATCGGTTCAACCGGTCGATCCGATCCAATTTTAATAATCATGCATTTGATCATTTCAAACATATGGTTCGGTTTAGAGTTTAATAAAAGAAAATAAAAAAAATGTTAAATTGATGGTTAAATTTGAATATAAATCGATATATAACGTTAACTAGTCTAACTAAATGTGAATTTAAATAATTTTTAAGAATTATAGTTGATAATCATACTCCACAGACAATTCGGTGCATAAGATTGAACAAAATAGTCCGGATCCAAGTACCAGAGTCCAGAATTGGGCTGGAACGTTACAATTCTAGAACTTTTAAAACTTAATTGTTGCACTTTTGTAACAATGCAAACAATCAATTACCCTGCCTTTACGACCCTGGCTTCAATGACCATTTATGGAAACAACAATATAAATAGCTCATCGAATCACAAGCACAGGTATGATTTTCCCCCCTATAATTAGTGTTTCATCCAATTTTCCTCAAATACTCTCTAATTTAACTATCAGAGTATTCTCCATCAGGACCTTTATAGAATTTCTTCATTTTTTAGGCAACCTTCCTCAATTGGATAGTCAGACTATGGATATTTTGCTCTAAGATCCTTCCTAATTAGTAGTCCAAAAAACCAAACTATTATCATTTGGTGAAGTGAGTGTGAACTTATCTTTCATAATTGAACTTTTTCCCATTTTGAACATCCCACCTAGTTCACCAATGGAACAACCTAACACAAATACCTTTTTACCTTTGCCTGCTCAGCCACTTTAGGGGCAACTCCAACTCTATCAGCCTCCACTATACCATATATTCCATTTATACTTGGTTTTAGACCACAAATGGCCTAAGCTTTCCTCACAGCTTTATCAACCATGGTAACCAAAGCACCTTTGCTAGCATCTCACTTATCTCCCATTTTGATCGAGGAGGATATCAGCAGTATCAAGCACACTCCTCGCCCCTCACAGTAGGGGCAATAGCCACCCCAGCTACCCTCTGTCGCACCACTAGCCACTAGTTTAATGATCATCCTAACTACTAAGGAGTTTAAGAGGCTCTTTGAAGAGCGGATGCCAAAGTACCAAAACAAGAACACTTTGTAATATCATGGCATTTTCAGTTCCCGTCATCTAAAGAAATATTAGTTGTACCTTTTATTAAGGTTTCACTGCCAACATCATTAAAGTATAATGGTAACACTGATTCCAAAAGCTTATTTGGATCAGTTTCACCACACCATGCTCATTTACACTACATAAAATGCAGCACTTTACAAGATCTTCCCCCAAAACACTTATTGAATTCACACAAATTTAGTTCCATAACTTGCCCGAGACTCTATGGAAGCTTTGAGCAATTCATTGATATTTTCATTGCAAAGTTTATGGCTGTGATCTGGCCTGCCAAGGTCTTTATCGATATGCATAAGGTGCAACGGGAGGATATCGAGACCCTGCATGCTTATGTGGAGTGGTTTAACATTATTGCCATGGACATTCAAAACCTTAATTTGGAGGTAACAATTAATGCTCTAGGATGGAATAGCAAATGGTAGGATTTTAGTGACTCATTGAGCAAAAGCTGTAATGGCCTCAACACCGGCTTAGCCATGAACAGTAAATTTTGGTGGTAATTAGGGTTATCGAGCTATAAATAGTATCCGAAACTGAAAAATATTTTATTTGACCATCGGAAAGTATTGGTTATGGTGAGTCCGGAGTTGAAATTTGAAGTGAAATTGAGGTCAAATGGGACTCCAAATGTTAAAAATACAAAAAATATAGCGAGTCAATTTCTCTGGTAGGAAAGATAACTTAATTTTGCATAAATAATTAAAAATAGTAAATAAACTCCAAAAATTGCCAGATTTTGTAGTTCTTCATGAAATTTTATGTAGAATATTTTGGTATAAAGAAATGAATTTTTTGATAATTTTGACAGTTGTCGAATCGAACTAATTTGATTGAATCAAACCAAAAACGAACTCCAATTGAGCTAAAAATTTGCATGCAACCTATTTTTAATGTTTTAAGAATGATAGAATCAAAATTGAAGTGATTTGGAGTGAGAAAGTGGGAGATTTCTTGTTAGGCCTTTGAAAAGTGGTTATTAAGCCTTAAGTAATTAGGTTAGGCCTATTGGATTTAGGCCCAACCTTTGACCCAATTGAAGAAGTATAAAAGGGAGAGGAGTCTACATATTTCCAGTAGATTCCAGCTCCTTCTTCATCTCCTTCTTGGCCAAGACACTCTCCCTCTCTCTATCTCTCAATTTTTTTCAAATCTTACTTAGTTTCTCTTAGAATTCAAGCATCTAAACCCTAATTCCATCTCTCTAGGTGAGTAATCCAGCCTCAAACTTCTGATTTGAAGGATTAAAGCAAGAATTTTTCAAGGATAAATATTGAGGTGTAAATTTAAGGTATGTGAAAATCTTGGTTTTAAGGCATCTAAAGGTATATTAGGGTGTCTAGAGCTCATTTATGTAGTTATTTTGAGCAAATGAGGTAAAAAAAAATAAGGTTTCTCATGGTGGAATTTTCGGCCATGGTAGGAAACAAAGAAGATCTTCAAGCTTCCAAGGATAAAGGCAAGGAAAAGAAGGCTTAGGCAAGCCAAAGCTAGGAGAAAAGGTTAGTGACCAATAGATCCTACTATATCCCTAAGTTTCCCATGAATTTTCCTTTATGTAATTAGGGAAATTTTCTATATATATGTGTAAAATTTAAATTGATGCTATATTAATACAATTAGACTTTAATTATGTATATTAGAATGCTTAAATGAATTTTTAAATGAACATATGCTAGAGTTCCCTTGGTGGCCGAATTGAACTCTTAAGGGAAATAATGTGTATTTTACGTATTTTGATGAAATTATGTTTTTAAAAGGTATTAGAAGTGAAATAATACATGTATGAATTTTTGTAGAATTTTTAGAAATTA
Organism: Excoecaria agallocha; assembly: GCA_037975025.1. Classification (NCBI taxonomy): domain Eukaryota; kingdom Viridiplantae; phylum Streptophyta; class Magnoliopsida; order Malpighiales; family Euphorbiaceae; genus Excoecaria; species Excoecaria agallocha. The sequence continues at coordinate 38,502 of JBBPFJ010000560.1, forward strand.
AATGAATATTTTAGAGATAAATATTTGATTATGTAAGTGATGAATTGTTGAACTAATAAGAAAAGCAAGTATAAATGACTAAAGAAATTATGAAATTTATGTTAAATATTGCAAAATTCAATAAGAAAGAGGTTGATATTGATAATATAAGGTAAAAATACATAAATTGCATTAAAAGAGTTTAAATAATTTTGAATAAAAACGAAAAGTAACAGAGAAATTAAAAGAATGTGAAATTTTGAATCAAAAGAAGTCAAAAAGGTGAATTATGGTGAGATAATTTACAATTTGTGTAAAAAGGTTTGAAAAATTTGACTGTCAAAGGAATTAAGTTGAAAGAGAAATAAAAAGTACGGAAAGAAAAGAATAACGACTTAAATTTAATGTTATTGTGCCCTTAAAAAATAGTCTGACAGTAAAAACTAGCTCAGGATATAATTGGCTAGCCATAAGGATATCTATACCGCGGTATAAGTCATGACAACTTGCTTTGCTAGGGTAGGATCATTGATCTTCATAGTAATTATCTGTATCTGTTATTTGTTATGTGAAAAAATAATCCACTGGAGTTATTTTTCAGTCTGTTATGACTCTGTGGAGTCCACATCCCATATATCCAGTCTGAGTATTTCTATTGGCACTTTACTAGGGGCATTAATTGAAAAATGAAGCTAAAAAAGTGAAAAGAAGGTGAAAATAAAGGTTTAAAGTGAAAAAGGACCTAAATGAAAGAAATTAAAAGTTTAAGGGTAAAATAGTAATTTATCAAAGTTGTGGTTAAAAGAGTAAATTCAATAAAGGATTGAATAACAAGGGTAACATGGTAATTTGGCAACCTAATAGTATAAAAATGACCCTTTTTAAGACAAAAGGACCAAAAGTGAAATTTTACACCAAAAATGTTAAAACAAGGTAAAATATAAAATTTGTAAGTAATTTAATGATTTAAAGGCAAAATAATGCAAAGATAAGGGTATTTTTGTAATAATGTGTTAATAAGGGCAAAATTGCAATTATAGTGTAACTTGGGGAACTAATTGAAAAGTTAAATAGTTTGTATAATAAGTATTATGAAACATTATTAAAAGGCAGTTTTGCGCATATTGCAATAAAAAGAAATTTAAGACAGTTAAGAATTTAATTATAATTTCTGTAGTCTTTTAATTGTTATGGAACAAAACATTACATAAGAAGCCAAGGAAAATTTTAGGATTATTGGTCGCCACTGGGCATAATTTATGCTCAGTACGTAAGTTTTGCTACGTGCAGGTACAGAAGGTCAGGAGCAGTAATGCACATTTAGAAGAAGAATAAGAAGAGTTGAATAATTGTTTTGTATGTGGGGCATGTATATATATGTATTAGTTGTAGATTTGTAAAATGCTATGTTTAGGTTTATAATGATGTAATATGTAATAAGTAAAGAATTCTCGTTTGTGACTTTTGTGATGAGATGGATGGATTAATGATGGTATGTGATTAAAGAATTTATTATTTATTGATTGTGGTGCCTCTGAGAAGCTGTGTTTTGCTTGCTTTTTCAGGGGGGCTAGTCCATTTTATAGCTGTTATATTGCCGAAATTTTGTAAAATAAATAATAACTTTGAATAGTTTTAGGTTATCGGCAATATAACTTAAGAAGTTAATAATGGATTTTGAATGGAAAAATATAAGAAATTTTTTAAGACTTAAGTAAGGTTGTATGTTAGGTTCTGGTGGAAAAAAAATTCGACCAATAGTACTGTTCCGTTTGGTCTGTATGTTAAGGGTGTTACAATTTAATTGGTATCAGAGTAAAGGTTTAAGCGATTCTAAAATCGGAGTGAGAATTGTTAAGTGATTTATATATATATATATATATATATATATATGCTAATTGATTGGAGAGAAGGTGTTTTGGAACTAATGTGCATTGCTCTTTTGTTTTATAATGAAAAGAATGTCTGCTGAGCAAGGATACCAGGCAGGTGACTGCAGAAGTAAGGCATCAAGTAATGTAGGGCATCAAGAAGCCCCACAACAAGCTCCTCCTTCTGTTGCACCACCTCCTGCTCTTCAGCCATATTTCCTTAATTTGATGGCTGGTTATATTCAACAACGACTGCAGGCAGCCCCAGCTCCAGTGCAACTTCAGCCAATAATAATACAGGTTCAACCAACTCCACCTAGGCGGAGACCTATTCTGGAGCAGTTAAAGAGGCTTTGGGCTGAAGACTTTGCTGGCCGAGAACTGCTCCAGTCACTTCTCTAGCTTCTGGTACTGGATCTTCTGCACCTAGAGGTCGAGGTAGGGGAACTGCTCCTCATACTCCAGCTTACAGACCCGTTGGTCAGGCATCTCAGGGCCCAAGAAGAGCTTTGGGCCAAACTGATGCTATTAGAGCCAGAGAAGAGGGAGATGCTCCAAATGTAATCGTAGGTAAATTTCTTCTGTTATCTGATTCTGTGCATGCTTTTGATTGATCCCGGCTCCACACACTCCTATATTAATACTGCTTTAGCTTAGGATTAAGGGTTAGAAGAGGCATGCTTGGACCAGGATATCTTGGTAAGTAATCCTCTGAGACATAGTGTGGTAGTAAATCAGGTTTATATTTTAGGGGTGAGCATTCGGTCGGTTCGGTTTTGGACCGAATCAATTGAACTTCAAGAAATATAAGAACCGAACCAAAATCAAACTTTATAGAACCGAAAATCGAACAAATCGAAATAATTTCGATCGGTTTGGTTCAATCGGTTTTTGGTCAATATAGACTTATTTTTTATTGGACTTTTAACCTATATGGATCCATAAATTAAATTAATTTATATTCAACAAAATAAATTCATTTAAAATAACTAAAATTAAAATAATATATATAAATTTATTATATTATGTCTATAATAAATACTAATCAAAATATTTTTTTGGATTTATTAAGAATTAATTAGTTGAAAATTAATTCGTAAGAAATATTATAATAAAAAGATTTAAATAATTATTGTAAATATAGTCTTTTTTTTGTGTTCAATATTATTCAACTTTATTGAAAATCAAATATTCATAAATTCAAATAATATGCTAATTTGATTGTTCAAATTACTTTGTATATCATTGTTTGTTTAGCTCGAATGTTAGCAGCAAATTAGTTTTGATTAGTTGTTAATAAGCAATAGTTTAATGATTAAAGATTATTACGCTACTTCATTTCATATTTTTATTCTATTTTTCTTTTTTAATTTGTTTCAAAAAATATTCCATTTTGTTTTTACATTACAGTTGACTTGTAAATTTTGTTATATCCTATTTAATTTCATACTAATAATTGTAATTTTCATTTTTCACATTAAATTATTAATCATAATATGTATTGTTTCAATAATAAAATTAATATCCTAATTAATTAGTTAGTTTTAATTATACGTGATAATTTAAAAAAAATTAATAATTAAGAGTAAAATAGTGACAATTTACGTGAAACAAAATAATACATGCAGTATACTTGTTCACTCTCTTATTTAGTCCATTCTTTCATTTTTATTTTTTCTATTAGACTATCAGTCATGATTGCGTTTTTTCTTCACTAACTCTATATATGAAAATTTTGTATTTATATGATATGTCAATTTTTTTTTTCTAAACAATTTCCTATATATTGGAAAAGAAACAAATGAACTCAAATCAATGAACAATATCAAAATCAAACTGTTTAATTTTAATATATATCATTCACAATGCTGCACGACATTTTTTTTGGTTGAATTAATGTTGTTAGTTAAATTTTTGACATTAATATTTTCAGTAATATGATCATAAATTTTCTTTAGTTCTGAATATTTTCTTTAGATTTGAATTATTTTACCAAAATTACTTTTTGGTAATATGTTATGCAATTCTCTTCATTTTCAGAAATTAAAAAAAAAATCCCCCACCCTCAAAATAAAATAAAATAATTGTAATAGTAGAGATTAAACTGTAAAATTGTTGGAAATTATAATAAGAACTACATTCCAACCAACTGAGCTAACAGGCCATTGCACCAACTCGTTCGAATTATTCATTCCATTATTTTAAGAGAAAATTGAAGACATGACACAAAAACTAAACTTTAAGGTTAGATCTTTAAAGTAGAAGAGCTGAATTTTGGACATCCATCATGGTATTAATTTCTAGATTAATATTTTAATTCACCTCTAAAACTAATACTCTACTACTTAATTTAATAAATTAAGAATTTAAATTTATATTTTAATTCAATTCTAAATTTTAATTTTAATTCACTTGTAAAAAAAATTAAAGTAAAAAAATTGATTCTACTACTCAATTTAATAAATTAAGGATTTAAATTTATATTTTAATTAACTTCTAAATTTTAACTCACTTGTAAAAAAAATTAAAGTAAAAAAATTGAGAACGCTAATACACTACTACTCAATTTAATAAATTAAGGATTTAAATTTATATTTTAATTCGCTTGAAAAAAAATAAATTGAAATTTCAAATATAAAAAATATTAGGTCGTAAATTAAACTCCCAACAAATTCAAGTACATTAGGATTTTTTTTAACAAATTAAGAGTGGAATGGATTTATTGAGCCTAATTGTGAAAAGCACTTAATTCTTATAATTATGATACAAATTAATTTTTAATTTTTTGAAGATCAATAAAAAATATAAAAAACTTTAATTAAAATCGAAATTGGACATCATTAGATATGCGGTTAAGCTTAATTTATACTAGTATATAACAATGATTTAACGCCAAAATCATAACAATGATTTAATGCTAGTGGTGCATGTTATTTTTCTCAAATGCTAATAAAAGATATAATAGGAAAATTGTTCATTTATAAGAATAAAATAAAAAATTTGAGAAAAAAATTACAGTAAAAAAACAAAAGTAAGTAAAAAAATTGAGAAAATAAAAAACAATTAAAGTAAAAAAAAAAAAAGAGAAAGCTGCATGTTATTTTTCTCAAATGCTAATAAAAGATATAATAGAAAAATTGTTCATTTATAAGAATAAAATAAAAATTTTGAGAAAACAAAAAAATTAAAGTAAAAAAATAAAAGTAAGTAAAAAAAATAGAGAAAACAAAAAACAATTAAAGTAAAAAAAAAAAGAGAAAGTTGCAAAATATGTGCCTCCTTGGGGATTTGAACTTGGGACCTTGAAGTTTTAATGTAACTTTTACCATGTTTCACCCCACTCAGCTACTTTTGTATTCTAAAAACTAAATACTCAAAAATATATATGTATAAAAACTTTGGTCGGTTTGGTTTTTTCGGTTTTTCAATTCTAAGAATCGAACCGAACCGATTAAATCGATTTTTTTATTTCGGTTCATAAATGAACGAACCAAAAACTGAAATAACCAAATCAAACAGACCAAAATTGATTCGGTTCGGTTCTCAATTTCGATTCGGTTCTGCACAACCCTATTATAGATAGTGTCCTATCAGTGCCCAAGGACATTTTCCTGGCAAACTTGATTGTGCTACCCTTCCACGAGTTTAATGTGATTTTGGGAATGGATTGACTACCTGCCCACCAAGCGACCGTTGATTGCAAAAGAAAGAAAGTCACTTTAAAGCTTCAAGATGACCAAGAGATCACAGTAGTGGGTGTGAGAACTGACTTTCTGTCTAATGTGATTTTTGCTACAGCTGCTAAAAGACTGATTAGGAAAGGATGTGTAGCATACATGTGTTATGCAGTGGAGGTGAAGAAAGTCGATTCAAAGATAACAGAAGTGCCCATTGTCAGAGAGTTTAAGGATGTGTTTCCTGATGAGCTGCCAGGCTTACCACCTGACAGGGAGGTAGAATTTTCTATTAATGTCGCTCCGAGAACCGCCTCTATCTCTATTACTCCCTACAGAATGGCACCTGCAGAGTTGAAAGAATTGAAAATTCAGCTGCAAGAATTGTTAGAAAAGGGATTTATCAGACCTAGTATTTCTCCTTGGGGAGCGCCAACCCTATTTGTAAGAAATAAAGATGGTACTCTTAGGCTATGTATTGATTATAGATAGCTTAATAAGGTCACCATAAAGAACAAATACCCTCTTCTTCGTATTGAAGATTTTTATGATCAACTTAAGGGAGTGGGTGTTTTCTCAAAGATTGATCTGAGATCGGGTTATTATCAGATGGGAGTAAAAGAAGAAGATGTGCCCAAAACTGCTTTTCGTACTAGGTATGGCCACTATGAGTTCTTAGTCATGTCTTTTGGACTCACAAATACACCGGCTGCCTTTATGGACCTAATGAATAGGGTTTTTCGCCCCTATTTGGACCAGTTTGTGTTGGTCTTCATTGACGACATACTAGTATACTCTAAGACACCAGAGGAGCATGATAAGCATCTGAGAATTGTTCTGCAGATTCTAAAAGAAGCAATTATATGCTAAGTTTAGTAAATGTGACTTCTGGTTCAATGAAGTATCCTTTCTGTGTCATGTGATATCTGCAAAAGGCATTAAAGTATATCCTTCAAAGATTGAGGCAATTCTTCAATGGAAGCTGCCTAAAAATATCATAGAAGTGAGGAGCTTTCAGAGTTTGGCAGGGTATTATAGAAGATTCATAAAGGGATTCTCTTTTATTGCCATACCATTAACTCGACTCCTGCAGAAGAATGCCAGATTTGTGTGGACTGATGCATGCCAAGAATGTTTTGAGAAGCTTAAATGTAAGTTGACAAAAGCTCCCATTCTTACTCAACCCGAATCAGGTAATGATTTTGTGGTCTACAGTGATGCTTCTAGAAATAGTTTAGGCTACATTTTGATGCAGGAAGGCAAGGTGATTGCCTATGCCTCCCGACAACTTAAAACTCATGAGAAAAACTATCCTACTTATGATTTAGAGTTGGCAATCATTATTTTTGCATTAAAGATTTGGAGGCATTACTTATATGGAGAGAAATTCTATATCTACTCAGATCACAAGAGTTTGAAGTATTTGCTTACTCAGAGAGAGCTCAATATTCGACAAAGACGTTGGTTGGAATTGATTAAAGATTATGATTGCTACATCGACTACCATCCTAGGAAAGCTAATGTAGTAGCTGATGCACTTAGCAGAAAATTTATATCAGGTGATATTAATGTTTTTAAATAAATCAGTATAAGTGATTGTTATGTGTTAATGCTTAAATGTATTGTCTGAATGCTAGTCTGAGCTTAGCATCAGATGGAGCTTTAGTAGCTGAATTGGGAGTCAAACCTAACTTTGCGTACTAGGTTAAAGCTGCTCAAAAGGAAGATGATAGATTAATGACTATCAAGAATAGGCTTCAAAATGATACGGTGAAAGACTACTCTTTGAATGTGGATGGAAACATTTATTACAAGGAAAGGTTATGTGTTCCAGATCAAGAGGACTTGAAGAAAAATATTCTGACTGAAGTACATCATAGCAGTTATGCTATGCATCCTGGAAGTAACAAGATGTACCAGGACTTGAAAACTTTCTACTGGTGGCCAGGCATGAAATGAGATGTAACAGAATTTGTAAGTAAATGTATGATATGTCAGCAAGTAAAAGTTGAGCACCAGGTTCCTTCAGGATTGCTACATCCTTTATTAGTACCAGAATCGAAATGGGATCAAGTAACCATGGACTTTGTGACTGGTTTGCCTGTGACTCAGAAAAAGCATGATGCTATTTGGGTGATCATCGATTGGCTTACCAAATCTGCTCACTTCTTGCCGATACGGATGGATTATCCTTTGTCAAGGCTAGCTGAAATTTATATAAATGAGATTGTGAGATTGCATGGAGTGTCATCCTCCATTATTTCTAACATGGATCCTAAACATCCTCCATTATTTCTAACATGGATCCTAAGTTTACTTCTCGGTTCTGGCAAAGCTTTCAAGATGCTTTGGGTACAAAACTTCACCTCAGTACAGCTTTTCACCCTCAGATCGATGGTCAGTCAGAACGGGTGATTCAGGTTTTGGAAGACATGCTTAGGTGTTGTATCTTAGAGTTTGGTACCAGTTGGGAGAAATATTTGTCTTTAACAAAGTTTACCTATAACAATAGCTTCCAATCCAGTTTGAAAATGGCTCCTTTTGAAGCTTTATATGGTAGAAAGTGTAGAACTCCTCTTTGTTGGACTGAGTTAAATGAGAAGAAACTAGTAGGTTCTGATTTGATTTGTGATTTTGAAGAGAAAGTTTGGGTTATTAAAGGTAGACTAAAGGAAGCCATGGACCGTCAGAAATCCTATGCAGACTTAAAAAGAAAGGATATAGAATTTCAGGTTGGAGACCAAGTCTTTTTGAAAGTGTCTCACTGGAAAAAGATTCTGAGATTTGGCAAGAAAGGCAAACTAAGTCCAAGATTTATTGGCCCTTATGAAGTGCTTAAACGAGTAGGTCACGTAGCTTATCGGTTGAGATTACCTTCAGAATTAGAGAAGATACATGATGTTTTCCATGTATCTATGCTTCATAGATACCGATCGGATCCTAGCCATGTAATCACATCGGAAGAAATCCAAGTAAAAGATAACATGACCTATGAAGAGAAACTGGTGAAAACCTTAGCTAGAGAAATCCGCCAGCTCAGGAACGAGCAGGTTCCACTAGTGAAGGTATTGTGGTACCACCATAACGTTAAAAAAGCTACATGGGAATTAGAAGCGATTATGAGACAACAATATCCCCTTCTCTTCAATACAGGTAAATTTTGAGGACAAAATTTCTTTTAGTAGGAGAGAATTGTAATGGCCTCAACACCGGCTTAGTCGTGAATAGTAAATTCAGGTGATAATTAGGGTTACCGGGCTATGAATAGTACCCAGAACTGAAAAATATTTTATTTGACTATTGGAAAGTATTGGTCATGGTGAGTCCAGAGTTGAAATTTGAAATGAAATTGAGGTCAAATGGGCCTCCAAATGTTAAAAATACAAAAATGTAGCGAGTCAATTTCCTTAGTAGGGAAGTGACATGATTTTGCATAAATAATTAAAAATAGTAAACAAACTCCGAAAATTGCCAGATTTTGGAGTACTTCATAAAATTTTATATAGAATATTTTGGTATAAAGAAATGAATTTTTTTGGCGATTTCAACAGTTGTCGAATGGACTAAAAATGAACTCCGATTGAGCTAAAAATTTTCAAGCAACCTATTTTTAATGTTTTAAGAATGATGAAATCAAAATTGAAGTGAGAAAGTGGGAGATTTCGTGTTGGGCCTTTGAAAAGTGGTTATTGGGGCCTTAAGTAATTAGGTTAGGCCTATTGGATTTAGGCCCAACCTTTGGCCCAATTGAAGAAGTATAAAAGGGAGAAGAGTCTGCAGATTTCCAGCAGATTCCAGCTCCATCTTGGCCGAGACACTTTCCCTCTCCTTATCTCTCAAATTTCTTCAAATCTTATTTAATTTCTCTTGGAATTCAAGCATCTTAACCCTAATTTCATCTCTCTAGATGAGTAATCCAGCCTCAAACTTTTGATTTGAAAGATTAAAGCAAGAATTTTTCTAGGAGAAAGATTGAGGTGTAAATTTAAGGTATGTGAAAATCTTGGTTTTAATTTGGTTTTAAGGCATCTAAAGGTATATTAGGGTGTCTAGAGCTCATTTATGTAGTTATTTTGAGCAAATGAAGTCAAAAAAATAAGGTTTCTCATGGTGGAATTTTCGGCCATAGTAGGAAATAAAGAAGATCGATCTTAAGCTTCCAAGGATAAAGTTCAAGAAAAATAAGGCTTAGGCAAGCTAAAGCTAGGAGAAAAGGTTAGTGACCAATAGATCCTACTATTTCCCTAAGTTTTCCATGAATTTTTCCTTTATGTAATTAGGGAAAATTTCGATATATCTGTGTAAAATTTAAATTGATGTTATATTAATGCAATTAGACTTTAATTATGTATATTAGAATGCTTAAATGAATATTTTAAATGAACATATGCTAGAGTTCCCTTGGTGCCGAATTAAACTCTTAAGGGAAACAATGTGTATTTTAGGTATTTTGATAAAATTATGTTTTTAAAAGGTATTAGAAGTGAAATAATACATGTATGAATTTTTGTAGAATTTTTAGAAATTAAATGAATATTTTAGAGATAAATATTTGATTATGTAAGTGATAAATTGTTGAACTAATAAGAAAAGCAAGTATATAATGACTAAAGAAATTATGAAATTTATGTTAAATATTGCAAAATTCAATAATAAAGAGGTTGATATTGATAATATAAGGTAAAAATACATAAATTTCATTAAAAGAGTTTAAATAATTTTGAATAAAAATGAAAAGTAACAGAGAAATTAAAGAATGTGAAATTTGAATCAAAAGGAAGTCAAAAGGTGAATTATGGTGAGATAATTCACAATTTGTGTAAAAAGGTTGGAAAAATTTGACTGGCAAAGGAATTAAGTTGAAAGAGAAATAAAAAGTATGGAAAGAAAAGAATAACGGCTTAAATTTAATGCTATTATACCCTTAGAAAATAGTCTAGCAGTAAAAACTAGCTCAAGATATAATTGGCTGGCCATATGGATATCTGTACCGCGGTGTAAGTCATGGCGACTTGTTTTGCTATGGTAGGATAATTGATCTCCATAGTAATTATCTGTATCTGTTATGTGGAGAAATGGTTTATTGGGGTTATTTCTCAGTCTGTTGTGGTCCTGTGGGGTCCACATCTCGTATATCCAGTCTAAATATTTCTATCGGCACTCTACTGGGGGCATTAATTGAAAAATGAAGCTAAAAGAGTGAAAAGAAGGTGAAAATAAAGGTTTAAAGTGAAAAAGGACCTAAATGAAAGAAATTAAAAGTTTAGGGGTAAAATGATAAATTTTACCAAAGTTGTGGTTAAAGAGAGTAAATTCAATAAAGGATTGAATAACAAGGGTAACAATGGTAATTTTGCAACCTAATAATATAAAAACAACCCTTTTAAGATAAAAAGGACCAAAAGTGAAATTTTACACCAAAAATGTTAAAACAAGGTAAAAAAATAAAATTTGTAAGTAATTTAATGATTTAAAGGCAAAATAATGCAAAGATAAGTGTATTTTCGTAATAATGTGTTAATAAGGGCAAAATTACAATTATTTTATAACTTGGGGAACTTAATTGAAAAGTTAAATAGTTTGTATAATAAGTATTAAGAAACATTATTAAAAAGCAGCTTTGTGCATATTGCAATAAAAAGGAATTTAAGACAATTAATAATTTAATTATAATTTCTGTAGTCTTTTAATTGTTATGGAACAAAATATTACGTTCTTAGCCAAGGAAAAATTTAGGATTGTTGGTCACTCACTGGGCATAATTTATGCTCAGTACGTAGGTTTTACTGCATGCAGGTAACAGAAGGTCAGGAGCAATAATGCACATTTAGAAGAAGAAGAAGAGTTGAATAATTATTTTGTATGTGGGGCATGTATATATATGTATGTTGTGGATTTGTAAAGTGCCATGTTTAGGTTTATAATGATGTAATATGTAATAAGTAAAGAATTTTTGTTTGTGACTTTTGTGATGAGATGGATGGATTGATGATGGTATGTGATTGAAGAATTTTATTATTTATTGATTGTGGTGCCTCTGAGAGGCTGTATTTTGTTTGCTTTTTCAGGGAGCTAGTCCATTTTATAGCCGTTATATTGCCGAAATTTTGTAAAATGAATAGTAACTTTGAACAGTTTTAGGTTATCGGCAATATAACTTAAGAAGTTAATAATGGATTTTAAATGAAAAAATATAAGAAATTTCTTAAGACTTAAGTAAGGTAGTATGTTAGGTTCTGTGGAAAAAAAATTTTCGACCAATAGTACTGTTCCGTTTGGTTTGTATGTTAAGGGTATTACAAAAGCCCTCCTAATGACTTTAACAAGCTTGTGTCCTGGGCTCAAAAGTACATCAAGATGGATGAGGCATGATGACTTCATCACAACACTTAGTATAAATATAAGGATAAAGAGCCCTCTAATAAGTTTTATTAGAAGAAAAATGCTTATAGTTGGTGCAATAACTCCTAGGCAATCAAAAGGTATAGTCGCTCTAACATAACTTTTGTTTGTGTTTAGCCTATACTCTAGAGACTAGGTTGAAGATCGATTAACACTTTTGAATCTTTTAAGATCAAAAATTTTCTCCTAAATAAAGTAAAATGAGCAAATCAACTAGCCAAAACTGTACCGTCCCAAATTTTGCATTTATCATGCACAATATGATGTAAAGCATAAATAATTATACTAGGATAAATTTTAGAGAAATCAAAATTAAATAAGATAGGAAAATAAGATCCAATGTAAAGGTTAAAAGTGCTCGAATTAGGGTAACCCGAGGATGGGTGACCTGACGGGCAGTTTATCCCTAATAGAGATTTATGAAAATAGATGTTAATTGAAGTTTAGTGGTACAATTTGAGTCGATAACGAGCTTAGATTGACCCTTAAACGAGACAACGAAGTTTTACTCGGTATCATAAAAATGATTGATCAAAAGTTTGACACGGGACTCTGAAGTGTTGTACTAACCTCTAAAAATTATTTTAAATGCATAAATATATTACTAATAACCTATATGACTTGTTAGAAGTGAAAAATAAGTGTTCTGGCAGTTTCAGGATTTCGAATTTGGAACCGCAAAGCCAAAAATATACCTAACAATATCAGAATGAGCTAAAATTTTAACCACGTATTCTTGAAATTATTTGGCATGTGGGGTAAAATTTCAGGATATTATGACATTGGAAACAGAAATTCAATATTCGGATGCAAAATCGAGATCGGGT
>JBBPFJ010000560.1:51454-82733 GCA_037975025.1 Excoecaria agallocha
GTAAGTTTAGTGAGGTTGTCCAAGAGTTTGGACTAAAAAAGAGTCAGTGTGATAACTCTATTTTCTACAGACAATCGAAAGATGGCGTTATTCTTCTTGTGATTTATGTTGATGATATTGTGATTACAGAAAGTGATTATGAAGGTATCTTTTCACTTACATCTTTCTTGCATGGTAAATTTCACACTAAAGACTTGGGCCAGTTAAAATATTTCTTGGGAGTGGAAGTGGCGAGAACTAAGAAGGGAATTCTTCTATCCCAATGAAAATATGTTCTTTACTTGCTTGCAAAAATTGAAAAATTAATAGGAAGTCAACAATAGGTTATTGTATTTTTGTTGGAGGAAATTTAGTATCTTGGAGAAGCAAGAAGAAAACTGTAGTATCCAGATCTAGTGCAAAATCTGAATATAGAGCTATATCATAGTCTGCATGTGAAATTTTGTGGATTCATCATTTGCTTGCTAAAATTGGTATAAATCCCTCGCCTCTAGCAAAACTTTGGTGTGATAATCAACCTGCTCTTCATATTGCCTCAAATTCAGTGTATCATGAATGGACCAAGCATATTGAAGTCGATTATCACTTTATTCATAAAAAGATTCAAGATGATATCATCTCAATATGATATGTGAAGACATGAGAATAGTTGGATGATTTGTTCACAAAAGCCTTAAATGGCTCTCGAGTTGACTATTTATGTAACAAGATGGACATGATTAATATCTATGCTCCAGTTTGGGGGGGAGTGTTATAATATGGATTGTAATTAGTTGTAGAATATTCTTTTACCTTGTACAGAATAAGAAGCTTCCTAGTTAGTATTTTTTCTTTTGTATAAATTATGTTGTAAGCCTTAATTTAAAATACAGAAAACATAATTCTCTTGTCTTATCTTGTGTGTTTTATTACAAGCTTAGTAACATTTCGTTCTTAATATTCCTTATAAGACTGTAAATGCACGAAAGTAGAAATGAGAAGGAAACAAATTAGTTCACAGTACTTTAAGCAAAATCCATATAATGGGCAAGCCAATTTCATAAAGTTCTCTAATTTGTCTCCCTTCAATATCTTACAATAAATAAATAAATAAATCATATAAGCACCAATGTAGGGAAAACACTTCAAATAATTTGATGACTTAATATTACCTTCTTGTGCTACAATAACTTTCTCCATTGACTGAAAAACATCTTGAAGCAGTGGCAACATGAATTACCATAACCCTTTAACATGAACACCTTCAAGTCATCTATCCACTCTAGCAAAGCCACCTAAATATAGTGCATATAGTTTGCAAGTTAACATCCATTATCTTCTATTATCTTAATGGAGATTTTTATAATCACATATTATCTTCTTTCTAGTAATGGAGCACGTGTAAAGAAATTGATTAATCAACATGATCCATGCACAAACAAGGACAAAAAATTAGTAAAATCATGGATTAGTTGAACCTTATACTACCTCATTAGGAGTAAAAAGAGCACAAGCTTGATCTATTATATCCAACAAGGATGGCTCATGCCAAATGGGAAGCCAAAGTGAAATCGAGAGAAAAAAATAATAAAAGACGACCCAAAGGTAAAGTGAAATATGGGGAAAATTAGTAAAAGACAACCCAAAGCCAAAACCGAAACAATTCATAATCATAATAAAAGGAGATTGTTTAATGGATAAAATTGCAAGTAATTCACAAATACTATATTATCACCTGCTTGCAAAGAAACCAGAGAGAACTAGTATCCTCTCTTTTAAAATTAAGTCCATAGCGGCTCACTAGTGCAGTTGTAATATCATTCAATATAGGGTTATTAAGCTTAATAACATTTCGTTCTTAATCTTCCTTATAAGACTGCAAATGCATGAAAGTAGAAATGAGAAGGAAACAAATTAGTTCACAGTACTGAGCAAAATCCATATAGTGGGCAAGCCAATTTCATAAAGTTCTCTAATCTGTCTCCTTTCAATATCTTAAAATAAATAAATAAATCATATAAGCACCAATGTAAGGAAAACCACTTCAAATAAACTCTCCTCCCACAACCACACAAATACACCCACCCACTAGAAGAAAATATAAATAAATAAAAGAAGACATCTGAAAAGAAAACCATGTTCCCTAACATTATTCTATATCAAACAAACCAATATGCAGCAATTTCGAACAAGAGAGGAAAATGTCATCCAATTTACAAGTTTCAAGCAATATTATAAACAACCACAACAGGAGTAACATCACTCTAACTCAAGTTAAGAGTTCCAAAAGGACCAAAGGGAACTGCAAAACAAACACGCTCAGATCTGTAATTAAGGAAATCATATCTAGTAGTAAAAGCAAGATATTAGCTAGTAACTGCCATATTATAAGTTTATGTTTGGGTTCCATGCAAAGAACAAATATGATAAAGAATAGATTTTTTGGCTCAGATAAAATGATGAAAAATATGAACCTAACTAATGGCTATTCTCTTCTTCAGATTTCATGGATACTTCAAGCAATGATTCATAGACACTACCAACTTCAAATATAAGAGATGTGTGCCTATATCCCGGAAAAATTAATGACAACTAAAAGCCAAAATCACATGCATACCTTATTATTATACTTAGCATAACTTTTAAAAAACTGAAGCATTGTATCATTGTCACGGCTTTCACTGCTAATAGCAAAAGCTCTATGACGCCCTGGTCCAAGACTTCCTTTCTCACTAAACAGCCCCATGACAAATGTAACAGCACTTGCTAACGCCTGATGAGCCTATCACATTGGAGAAAAGCATTACAAACTAATTCTTGGAAAAAAAGAAAAGAAATTAAAGACCAAAATAGTTCTCAAACATAAAATTATACTAAAAATAATAAAGTGGCAGAGTAACTGCTATGTTATAAACTTAAGAAGATCATCAAGCCACAAGGCATCACATGTAACTAGAAGATAAAGATAGTAAGTCTCAATTTAAGACAAAACTCACATGAGTAGCCTTTATTGCATAAACATCAGGGTGATATTCCTCCACTACAAAAAAAAAATTGCCAATTAGTAACAACATTATTTTCGTCGCAAATTTTACGATGGATTCGCGACTGTTTTACAATTCCATTGTAAGGAGGATATTTTCTATTTTTTTTGCGATGAAATAGCGATGGGATGAATAAACAGTCGCTAATTATTGACGAAAAGTATACGCGCCATGTTTTGCGACGAAATTAGTGACAAATATTTTCATCGCTAAATTTTATAATTTTTTTATTCATGCAATTAGTTCTAGAAAATTTAGCGACGCACATTTTAGTTGCTATTTTTGGAGGGAATATATAGTGCCTATTTTGCAACTGTTTAGGGACGGAATTCTCTATCGCTAATAGTATGTTAAAGTAATACAATTAGCGACGGATATATTTAGTCGCTAATCCGTCGCAAATAAATTAAAACATAATTTTTTTTTAATTTCACTCACATGATTTGTGTATAGTTTCAAGTAATTTTAATATAGATCATATGAAATGAATATTTTATTTTGTAATAGAAAATTATAAATTATATTATAAGTTAATAATTTGTTATCAATTATACCAAAATTTAAAGTTATTTATTTAGAAAATTTACATTTTTAATCATAATAATAAACTAATTGTTATGATTATTATATATTTACGTGTTCATAATTAATAAAAATAAATATTTACAAAATCTTAATATAAAATTTATTATTTCATTTAAAATAATAATAAAAAATTTGTAATTTATTTTTATTTTATAAAATTTAAATCAAATATTAAATTATTAGGAATTATATTGATTTCTTTATCAATTATCCCCAAATATAAACTTATTTATTTAAAAAATTACATTTTTAATAATAATAATAAAGTAATTGTTATAATTATTGAAGATTGATGTATTATGAAAAATAATAAATATAAATATTTATATAATAATAATATAAAATTTATTATTTCATTTAAAATGATTATGAAAAATTTAATTATAATTTATTTTTATTTTGTTAAAATTTTGAGCAAAATTTAAATTATTAAAAATTTTAGTTATATATATTTACAAAATTATCCTTGAATACAAGGATAAAATGATGAAATTTGTTAGGGGTATTTTAGTAATTTCAAAAATTTACCCTATATAACATTATTTTCTTATTTTCAATTAAATGTTTTAAAAATTTATAATTTTGATTATTCCAAGTATTATAATATAAATGAAAAATACAAATACACATTTATTGTTACTAATTAAGATTAAAAAAAAATTTGAGAATTAAAATTACAAAAAAGTAATTAAATAAGGTAAAAAATCACATGGACTTAGAGCATGTGATCGCTTTTAAAATATTTAATAATATTGACTAGATATTAACTATAATATTTTTTCTCTTCTCATTTTGCTTTTTTTTTTTAAATTTTAATAGTATCTATAGACATTAATTATAAAATAATTTTTATATTTAATATGTATTCAATATTTATATATATTATATCTATGAATTTAAATAAAAAATTCTATATAAATTTATTTATGAAATTATCCTCTATTTATTGGATGTGGTACAAATTAATGAATGTAATGATATTTCTATCTTTTAGAAAGCCCTACTTACCCCTCTTTTTGCCTTATTCTTCTTTTTTTTTTTTTTCTAAGAAGAAGCCGCCATCCCTCATTTCTTGTCTCTCCCTCTCGGTTCTTCTTCCCACTTCCAGTCACCGTTATCGATAATCGCCGATGGATAAGTCGAGGAAGGCCTCTCTTCTTCGTCTGCTTCTTCTCAAGGGTTAGTTTAGGTTTCTTGTTCAGGGTTTCTTAGGATCTCGTACCCCAAAAAAATTGAGCATGAATGGAAAAATAATTTCGTATTTTTTATTCTTATTCTCTTGTTGGTAGAAAACTCTTTGTTGGCGGAGTCTCGTGGGAAACTACATGAGGTACTTTGAAAACTCCTTTTTATCTACTTTTAGTTGCATTATGTCAATATTTAAATGAGCAATGAAATCCTGGTAATCAAGTGTTAAATGCTTGTCCTATAATTTAATACTATTCAATTAATTCATGGTAATCTTATTATATTATAGATTTTTATTTTGTCCAAAATATATTTTTTATTATTCAATTTTTTAAAAAATTTAATGCAAATATTAGATAGGTAAACTCTAATCATATTTAAAGAAAAAAACTCTAAATATATGAATTTATTAAATTAAATATGTGTACATATATCTATATAAATAAAAAACTGGGTAAATGTATTTTCAAAATTATCCCTTATTTTACTGATATTGTAAAATGAAAGTGGGGTATTTTCTTCTTTTTGGAAACCCTAATTAACCCTTCCCTTCGCCTTATTCTTCATTTCTTTCCTTTTCTCATTAGTTAGAGCCGCCTCGCTTTCCCCCGAGTTTTATCTTTCATGGAAATGCGAGAACGAGTGCCACTCTTATGAGAAATGCGAATACGAGCTTTATCATGGAGAGAATGCTTCAGATGTAGAAGATTCACAAAGAGGAGGCCAAGCTTAAACAATCCTAAAACCAAGGAACCCCTATTCCTCTTATCCCTAAAACTGCCAACACTTAGCTTCAATGCATCATTTTATGGTAAGAGTTTTCTACTTTCTTAATACGGTCCTGTTTTAATCAAGGTTTGGCCTTTGATCACATGTTCCAGAATTTTGGTTTTTGCGCTTTCTAGGATTTTGCTTCCAAATCGCTAGCACTTTGGTTTGAGTTGTCAAATCCTAGTTACCAAGATGCTGGATCTTAACGGTTCTCACTCCATGGGCAATACTATCATCGGTGTCACTTATAACGGCGGTGTCATCCTCGGTGTCAACTCTGGCACCAGCACTGGTACTTTTATTAGCTTTAATATGCATTTTCTTCGCTCCTAAGTTTGATCGATTGATTTATTTGAAGGATCTTTTCCGTTGAAACTATATGAAATTTGAAAGAACTCAGCTCACTAACAATGTCTAAATTTGCCATTCTGGATCGGTATTATTCTCAGCTCTCTCGCCCAACTAACATTTATGAATATTTTTTCAGTGTTGTGCTTCCTCTTCTACTCAATCAGTTCTGTTAATATCTTTAGAGCTTCACTTTTTGCAATTAATTGAGGATGACTGTTGCTTTTACTACTATCTGCATCTTATTATGGTAAAATTACTTGTATTGGGCACCTCTTTTCTACTTGAGTTTGATTTGATTTCAAACTGAACATCTTTTTGGTTGATTATTGTACGTTGTTTTCTTTTAGCTTTGTTCTTTGGTCTCCTTGCAACGATATACAAAAAGCTCTCAACACTCTTCAAAGGGCCTCTTTGGTGGAGAAATCTAGACAAAAACCACAAGAAAGGATGACTACTCTATCCAATGTGGGTGACATCGCTGGGTTTTCTATTATGTTTTATATGGACTTATATTTAATTTGTTCTTATTGATATTTTGTCTAGGCTTTGAAGAGAAGCAATTATGATGCTAAGCCCATGCTACGATCATGTGGTATTTCAATAAATACCAGCTTTGCTCCAGTTGATGGTCGTGTTTTGCCACTCCAAGAGTATATATCTAGCTTGCTTGTGTGCTTGTATTTGTTAATTTCTAAATCCTATTTTGTCGACCACAATTAGAATTTAATCATTGTGATTATTGTTGTAATGCATAGTTATGCAATACCTTGCCTAAAGTATAAGATTATGTAAGCACACTAGCTTTGGTAGGTGATTTTGTAGCCCGAAGCATAATTTTACATCATATTAACATGATAAGTTGGGTAACATGGTCATGTTAAGGATATGGGATTGTAGGCAATGCTCCTTAGCAGTAGTGTTAGTTTGGCTGTGAAGTTTAATCTTTAGGTCTTAATTTGGATTTGTGATTTTTGAATACAAAGGAAAGTTCTTGAGATTTGTGAAATAATAAACAATTAAAAAAGCTAATCAGTGCTCATTTAACAAATTAGAGGCTTTTAAAATTTTAGTTTAGAAAATTGAATTGTAGTTTTCTTGTCATCTACAAATGGAACACTTGTGTGACTTCATCTAGGAACTCCGTAATATAAATATGGTTGATTTTCTTGATTTGGAGTAATAAATTATATATGTGGTTGCAGTATAGCTAACGAAATCAAGCAACTTCTATGTCATATGGCTTGTATCATTACTGGACTTTTGAGCTTACGAACGTAGATGCTGTTTCGATTGTTTCACTGCAAGGAAAATTGAAAATAGTTATTTGTTGTCTAGAAGAAATAAGCAATTTTTATTGCCATTGCTTATGTATGTGATCTGCACAAATATACTTTATTGCAACCTCTTTCTTACCAAGTTGTGGATGTCTTTTCCTACTGTTTTTTTTCTTGTCCTAGAAAGATGTATGAGATAGGTGCTAACAGGATGGCCTCGGAACTTATAAACTTTTGTGAAACTGCTTAATAACTTTTTTTTCATCCTTTTTCACCTTTTCTTTAACTAAGAATAATTAATAAATGACTGTCTGGCCTATAATTTCTCTGGTTTAAGATATTTTGCATAATTGCACTTTTATTTCTCTATTGTATATGCTTTTTGCAGGAATTTATCAATCTTTTTGAGGTTTGGCTCTCCTTTTCTAGTAAGAAAAATACGTCTTCATTTACCTTCTGAAAGCAAGATCTATCTATGTATATGTGTAATGATAGTGATAACAGTTAATATAACATCTATATTATCTAACGAAAGATAACTTATAGATGGATGTTGTATTTAACAAAGTCATTTGCTTGGTGATATTACCACTAATTTCATGACGATGTACCATCTTTATTGGCATGACCTCCTTGTCATAGAGTAACAGGTAATTTCTGAAAAGTCATGGTGCACATAGCTTATAATCTCATGTGTACTTTTTTACAAATCACCAAGGTATAGGTGGAAGATAGTATTTCTTTGTATTGGTTGGAATATGTTGCTCTGCTTTTCCTACTTCTTTGCTTCTGCATAGCTTAGGGAATATTTTGCTCCCTTTTATTTTGTAACTTTAATTTGGCTTGTTAAATTATTATTTTATTGTTGCTACTTTGATTATTCTAGCTATTTGCATGTGAGCATTACTACATCACCATTTTTAATTTAGGTCGAGAATGCTCACTTTGATTATTCTATCTTTCCTCTATTATAATTTATGTTGCCATTGATAATTTGATTTTTCAATGGATACCTTTTACGTATCACTTTTTTAATGTCTTAAAGTAAGAATAATCAAATTTTGAATGTTGCCCACTTGTTGTGCCTATTAATTGCTTTAGGACTTTGAACTCCTGAGTAGGATTGCCGGATGCCAGGAGTATGTTGCCTAATAAAACTTTGAAAAGATGTGGTGCTGGCTATATCCCATTGCTTTTACTCTATCAAGTGATAGGATAAAGTCAATGTGGAATTCAACGTCACCTAAGTGGATAGAAGGATTTGTTACGAAGGATGAAGCAGAATTTTCTCTTCAAGGTCTTAGTGGTCTTCAAGAGCCTGGAACATTTATATTGCGGTTTCCTACTTCAAGAAGCTGGCCGCACCTTGATGCAGGTAGCCTGATTGTGACTTATGTTGGTGGTGATTTTGCTATTCATCATAGGCTGCTTTCTTTTGATTATATCTTCAGGTGTGTGCTTCCTATCTCTTTCTTCTTTTCTTGAGGTGTAATTTTATTCAATGGTGATTAAATACAAAAAATTAATTTTTTATTACATCAGGTGCTACAAAATTCTATGTGATGTCACCAGCAAAAGAACCAAACTGTGCATAAAATTTAAAACTGATAAAGTCATGTTAGCTAGCTTGTTTACAGTGTAGAATCATTAAAATCATGTTATTCTAATCATGAAAAAGAGAAAGTCACTTGGGGCTAGTTTCAAGAATATAATCGGATCAATTTTTATTTTGTTATTTAAAAAAGGAAGAGCCCATTTCAAAATTTTCAAGTCAAAACATAAGGAATAACAAAATGCTAAAGTCGGATGGAGATGGTCCTTTGTAGTTAGGTAAACAACCAGTTACTTTATTATCATCAAGGTAATTCTCAAAATTTTCAGTTGTTTTTAATCATATAGTCTATGAGTCTATAAATTGGTGGTCCAATTAACTTATTTTCTTTATTTATTACTCAAATTTGTCATTTTCATTATTCTCTTTATCTCTCAGCATGTCGCAAGAGCTTCTGCTGCTATCTCTGCAAATTGCTCCTAAGCTCCTCTTTCTGCTTCTCAAACGCTGTCAATTCTTTGTTTCCTTGCAAATGCTTAATTCTACCTTCTTGTTCCTCTCTTTTCCACCTACATTGTGATCTTCCTCTTTGATCAGCTTCTATTTTCATCTTTTTCTTTCTTGTAATTTTTTTCCTTCCTTTCATGGTTTTTACTTCCCAGATTTGATTTGTTCTTCCTTTTTTATTGATTTTTTCCTCATTTTTGAAGCTGCATTGTAGATTTCAATTTGCTTTGTTTAATTTATTTCTATTTTTTTGAATCATGTGCTGATTCTTTTCTCCCTATTGCTCCTCTTCAGCATTTCATTGATGCCGTACATTCATTTACTAATTTGAATTGGTAAGTATTTCTCTCTCTTTATGGTCCTTGTACACTGTTAATTAGACGAAGAAAGAATTTTTGAGAAACTTAACAAATAATAATGAATCAAATTGTAGAAATTTTTAAGCTTTTGTGCCTTGCATGACCAAAGTTGATATCTTTACATGTAGAAAGTGAGAGCTTATCATTCATTAACTACTTGTATTACCTAGTTTAATTGGGTACGTTTAACCTCGCAGGGAGTGCTCTAGCATAATGCATAAGCAGCTAATGCTATTTGCCTTTGGTAGAATAGGCACTTAACGCACAAATACCATGGAAATTTGGTTTAAGCTCAAAAGAATATCATTATGTGGATGTCTTTGTTGTTTAATGCATGTTGATTAGTTGGAAGTTCAAGGTTAGATTCTTATGGATTTTTGAGTGAATAACTTGTCATTTATGGCTATTTGGTTTCCACTACCTCAATTTCTATGACACGTATAAGTTTATTTTATTGTTCTTTATACTGCTTTCAGGTGGGCTTCCATTGTGTTAACAACTTTAATTATTAGAGGCACGGCATTTCCAATTGTAATAAATCAACTTAAAGCTACTTCAAAACCCATTGTATGTACTTGCTGCTGCATCTTCCTTCGTTTACCTTGTTCATTTAAACTCTTGAGTGGTATATATTCTTATTAAGTCCCATATTTTAGAATGCAGCGTGGGAAGTTTGCTCATTATTCAATACTTGTTCTCTAACATTGTTTACTTTTGGTTATCATTTGTTCTTCTAGTAAATATGTCTGATTGCCTGGGATGCTTCCTAATTCTTATTCATTTTTATTTATTCTTCTAGTATGATTTTTGCAATATGTATGTCATATATTTTAAACATTAATTGTATTCTAAAGCAAAATTGTTTGATAATTTTGTATAAAGTATCACTTTAGTTTATTTGTTATGAGGTTTAGAATACTTAGTGTTGATTGTGAAATGCAGGCTAGGAAGAATGATTATGAGGTTTAGAGTGCCTCTATGGATGATAACCGTAATTCCTTCAAGGGATATTTGACTTGCTGATAATATGTCCAATCCATTACATATAGTTGCAACTTGTAGCTAATTCAAAACTTGTAATCCTAGCCTAGATGTTAGCCATTAAAATAGTGTGTTATTCATGGTTTAAAATGTGTTTCTTAAGAGTAGACTGACATTCCATGGACTTGATGGGTTGGTGCAGGTGAGCCAGTAGATTTTGTCACATGAATGGATTGTTGGAGAACTATGGAATATGCTGGTGTACTCATACCAGAGACTAAACAGGGAAACTAATTTAGGATTCTTTACCTGGCTGATTCCGTCATTGATCAACCACCAGGCTGAGGCTGCAACTTTCGACATTCCAAGCACTCCCTAAAACATTATATGTATGAGCCTTTCGAGTTTTTGAGTTGTCTTTGTAGTCTTTATAATAAGACAGTTCAAATACTATGATGCTAATTAGTACGATAATATTTACTATTTTATTGTTTCATGAGAGATTGTTTGAGGATAATATTATGTAATATTTTAAATATATATATTATATATTATATATATATATATATATATATATATATATATATATATATATATATATATATATATATATATGTGTGTGTGTGTGTGTGTGTATTTGAAATATATTTTGATTTGGAATAAATATATATTTATATGTGTGAGATCATTGTTATGTACATGTTGAAAATAAATAAATAACGATCATCGTATATAGGATTAAAATTTTAAAATACAACAAAAGAAAAAAATTCAATTATGCAATAATTTAGCGACGGATTTACGACAGAAAACAATCGTTAATACTTGACAGATATAATTTAAAAAATAACTAGCGACCATATTAGCAACAAATATTTCATCGCTACATTTTACAGTAAATTTATACTTAGTGACAAAAAATTAACGACATTTTTTGTCGCTAATATATTCGCGAGTGGCCTTTAGCGACTGTCCGTCACGGTATCGCTAATTTAATTTAGCAACGAAATTCTGGTAATTAGCGATAGAAATTTTCGTCGCTAATTAGCAGTTTTTTTGTAGTGCTCCTTGAACAAGTCTTAAAATTTTTCTCTAGTCCTGACTCCGAGATCATATAATTCTTCTTCTCCTTTGCTAACTAACTCTCCACCCTTTTTTCCCTTTCGAAGAGAAATCCAACCTTGCAACCAAGAAGGAACTTTCTGCAAAGACAAGTTATGTTCTTTGGCATCTCTTATAAGTTCTTCCAATGAGATGACAACCTGTCTAACTCCTCTATATGTTTTTTAGTTGGAGAACGGGCTTCATGTCTTGCCTGCAAGAAAAAAGCAGATCAATTATTCTTTCTGTTTCAAATTTAATTTTAATAGCAGAGTTTTGAACTCTTCTCCCGTATGTGATGACGTGAGGTATTGAAAGAGTTTCATAAGAAAAAACCATAATAAATAACTTAAAAATTGACCCGAAGGAGCCTCAAAAGGTGATTAAGAAAATTAAATAGCCAAGCAGAGTGATGGATATATAGAAATGAGAATGATATCAAAGATACCAATGTCAGACAGAAAAAAAACTAAATTCTAGAATTGTTCAGCTTGTAAGGCATATCCAAGCAATAAAATTGATGTGATAGTTTATTTTCCGCCTGTTTCACACATTATTTGTAATTGATTTTCCGCTCAACAGCGACCTAAAATTGGACATCTGCATTATGACACTAATGATTCGTAACTAATCTCAAAATCAAGAAAAAAAAGTTCAAGTGGATAGGATTGCACCCCTGAGGAATACTAGACTGTTCAAATGAATTAAAATCCACACATTTCACAACACCGTATCTGCAAAAACAGGGGATAAATAAGCTTAACTAACAGTGTCTTTCAGATTAACACCAACCATACTCCAACTTCAAGGAGAAAAAGAAAAACTGAAGAAAGCACACACGCACCCACACGAACATAACAGCTCTAATGAATTTAGCATCGCGATAAACACGAACAATAATTTTGTTTGTATGAACTAACCATTTTCAACAAGAATAATCAAAGAAGCACCCGAACTATATATACAATTGCAACGGTCAACCTAACAAGGAGCTGAAAAAGCTTCAACAGGACTAACATTAACAAGTAACAATACAAAATGCGAATCTTAATGGCGTATTTACTAGAGAAGGACCTGGAGACGGTGGAGAGATGCCGACGGATGCCGAAGCTTTGTGCAGCGATAGAGAGAGAAAATTGATAACCAGAACAGGATCAAGCAAGTAATATCCATGGCTAAATTCATTCCCTTTGTCTTTAGGAAGAACTAGAAATTAAAATTTGCTGAAGCTCTGCGCTTTCCAGGAATCGGGAAGACTTATAGTCGTCGCTTTCCAATAAGAAAATGCAAAGTGCTCATTTTGCTAAGGTGCCAAATTCGTGGACCTGCATGCATATGCGTACTGCATAGAAATCAATGCTTTCATATGCCGACATCGACTCGATGTGCCAACTGCATGCATGTAATTAGTTAATATAAAGTGATATTCTAATTGAGTTTTCTTCAAAATATATACTCGTGATAATTTTTTTAGTAATTTTTATGAATTTATAATATTATTATTAAAAATTAAAAGTTTTTAAAATTAGGGATGTATGTGGACCTATAAAATTGGAAAATTTATAAAATTCTGTATTGTTTTCAAACCTTATGTATTTTAAAAATGAAGTGTTATTGTTTTTAAAATTTAGTACAATTCGAAATAGATTTTTCTAAAATTCGGCAGTTCATTTTAATTTTTTTATTTTTTCAGTAATAAACAATATAGTATCAAACAATCCAGTATTTTGAATAATTCAATATTTTAAAAAAATTTTAAAATAAATAAATATACAAAATAATAAATGCAAATACAATTAAAATATTTCAATAAATACAATTGAAATTCAAGTCAAAATACAAAATTTGAAAATTGATATTATACCGTCTTTCTCTTATTATATTTGTACATATTTGAGAATCTTCAGCAATATTTAAAAATAGATAACAAACAAATTAGATAACTAAACTATGAAAAAATTATAAATATTAAATACATAATTTAAAAATTTACTCGAATTTAATAATTACCTGATTTAAACTTTTCAAGTTTTTCGGTTGATGACTCTGAAGCCAAAAGTGTACGATTTCAATCAATTTTGGCAAAAAGTAAAAGTTTCAATTGTAAATCTTGGGGTTGAAATGTTTTAAATTTGTCCAAAGTTATCATCTTACCAATTAATATTTTTTTTGAATTTTTTACCTCAAAATTTTATTTTTTAGTATTTTTCAAAAAAAAATCAATTCCTTAAATTAAATTTTAAATTCCCTCCTACAACTTAAAACAAAAAGATATTCACTCCTAAAAACTTTCAAGTTTAATTTTTAATTATTTTTAAAAATTTTTATTTTTTCTGTGAGACTCTAACATGTACTATAAAAGAATATGAATATACTTAAGTGGCATTAGAATTAAAATATATATTGTTAATTAATAAATATTAGGATGGGACATAGAGCGAGTTACCTTTAAAGATGAAGACACTATGGTAATTTCATTAAAAATATGCATATGTATAATTAGTGATACATGGTGTAGGGATTAAATTTATGAGAGAAAAAAGAATTTAAGTGAATTGGTAGCTAAAAGTGTAAAGAAGGATTAAAAAAAATAGACAAGGAAAACATTAGAACCAATGAAATGGTAACAAGTGGATGCAATTTTGGCCATGTATATAACTGAGTGACTCACTTACTCACTCCCATAGAGGTTTTATTGCCAGTTTTCTAACATGCATTATAAACATCTATTAGGTACCTTATTGATCCATGGGCTAAGCCCACTTAGAAAAGAGATTGCACGGCCTCCTGTGTGGGAGTGATAAGGATGGAAGGTTGTTGTTATATTTGTGTGTAATTGTGATTGACACCCAACGAAAACATTCATTGCATTCATACATCATGTATATGTCATGCTTATGCATCATTCATCATGCATTAGTCTTAACATTTAATTCTTGCAACCATCATAGATTCATCTAAATGGTCTAGAGGGTCAGACGATTGCCTTATTCAGAGACTGACATTCGAGTTACCAAGATCAAGCTTAAGTTTAGAGTTAGGTTTCGAAGTTAGTTTAGAGTTAAGTGTAATCAATCAAGAAATAAGATCAGGAATGGATGACGAGCAGTTGAATAAGATCGGAAGAGTTACCGATAAGGCAGAAAGGTATTTTTCTTCAAAGGAAAGGTTGGCTGCATCTATTGTAGGGTCTTCAATGATAAGGGATGAGTTAGATAGAAGTCTGGATTGACATCCTTCAATGATAAGGGATGAGTTAGATAGAAGTCTGGATTGACATCTTTAAGAGTTTGAGGAGAGATTGATGGCTATAATAGGCAGATTGATGACTTCTACAACACCAAATGCTAGAACTCGGCCCGTAGCACTTACTTACGAAACAATGGAGCCAACATATGTTAAGGACACTATCACAATAGATGCTAATGTGCCTCAAGACCTTCTAAGGAGGAAGAAGAGATATGACCCTGAGAATGATTACATTAATGAAGAGGATGAGGACTATGTTCCTTCTGTGATGAATATAAAGAGTAGAGATCCTGATGCTGAGGATGGGGCTTTCAAGAAAATGGAAGAGAATGAACCCTAAAGATTGAGATTTGGATGGTGATGAACCATTACCACAGAGATTTAAAATGCCTGATTTTCCAAGGTTTAACACACTTCATACCCTTAGCACATATTAAACGGTACACGCTAATCATAAAGGCGACCATCTTGACCAAAAAACAGAAGGTGGAATATTTTTGTTTGAGTTTAATGGGGCTTGCAATTGATTGGTATCATGGGTTAGATAGATGTACTAAAAAGGACTAGGATTTGTTGACCAAAGAATTCTATAAGCAGTATGATTGTAGTACTAGGGTGAAGGTTACCTTAAAAGACCTGGAATTACTTCAACAAAAACATAATGAGTCCTTTCACGAATACCTCACTAGGTGGAGGAACCAACTAATGGAGATGAAGAGAAAGCTTAACACAGCTAACCAAATTTGACTTTTTATTCGAAATGCAAAATCCCACCTGAGGGATAGCCTGAAAATAAAGTGTTTGAAGGATTTAAAGTCTTTGAAGGATATATCCATTAAAGTCAAAGGAGAGTACTTAGCTAGAAGGGCAAGCAACGAAGGTGCAAGGAGGAGCTTTGGCAATAACAAAGAAGTTGGGAACAGTGGTAGATTGAATAGGATTAGAAAGATAATTAAAGTGTCTTCTATGGAAGCTAATCAGAGGCACTATTCCAACCTTAACAAGTCACTATCTTGGGTGCTAGACTAGCTGAGCAAAGAAGAAAAGCTTTAGCCATTGCCATCGAGACTTGCGAAGAGTCAAGAATTACCTCATCATAGGGAAGATCAATATTGTGCTTACCATTAACATACTGGATACCTTATTGATTACTATTGCACCTTTAGGAATAAAATTTAGGATCTGATAGATAGAAAATAGATTTTATATCATGAAAAGAGGGAGAAGAATAAGAAATGGGTTATGTTATTAGAGACCTATATAAGAATGAGTACGTGGCCATTACTTGTTCTGCCTTTAAAGTAATAAAGCCAAGTGAAGAAAATCGGCCACTAAGAGTGAGGATAAAGGGACTATGGTACCTAGAGTAAGGAGGAAGTGAGAGAGAAAGTTATAAAGGTAGTCATTAGAAGCAGAAGAGTGGCCCTAAAAATTTAAAACTAGATAACTCCTATTGTAGTGCCGATAGAGAAAGAGGTTAAAGAGTATTAGATAATCAAGTAGCTGAAGAAAACACAAGCCTAAATATCCATTCAGGATTTATTGAGGTAATCTTCATAACACAAGTAAAAGTTGTTGGAAGCTTTGAGTGAGTCTACTATTGCCACTACTATTTCCCCCTTTAAGCTGTTAGATTTAGTCAAAGGTGGGATAGGAGAGAATGTTGTGTACTCTAAAGCTGAATTACCTACTGAAGGTAGAAATCATAATTGCCCTTTCTATATCAAGGCTCAACTAAATGGAAATTACACATCATATTTGATGGTGGATGATGGGTTATTTTTTATCAATATCTATCCCTTAGAGGCAATTCCTACTTTTGGCCTAAATAAGAACATGTTAAACAAGTCTGATTTGATAATCTCTGCCTATGATAACTCGAAGAGGCAAGCTACTAGGACTTTTAAAGTTTTAGTGAGGATGGGACCTATTGAGATAGAGGCCGAGTTTGTGGTGTTACCAATATTTGCTAACATCTCTATACTACTAAGAAGACCATGATTATTTAAGTTAGGTAGGGTGCTCTCCACATTACATCATATGATCAAAATACCTCATAATGGTTAAGTTGTGACCATCAAAGTTATGAGGGAGAACCAAGTATCTAAGCTAGAGATAGCAAAGAAACCTTTCAATGGGTTCCATATATCTATCATTCGCAATGAAAAATGGTGAAGGTAGCTTTGTTGATAGCCCATAAGTGATTAATATGCTGAAAAAGATAAAATTCTTACCTAGGGCTGGGTTAGGCAAGAATTCTTAGAGGCCTCAAATTGCCATTACTACCAAAGTTTAGAAGGATAGGAAGGGATTAAGTTTCACTAGTCATAAGCAAAGACATAAAAAGAAGAAAGTAGCAAAAGGGATTACCCATATCTCTTAGAGCTTTATGTCAGCATTAGGTGTATGCCTTTACTGTAGGGAGAATGAGCCTCAACTGATAGGGGTGAGATAATATTGGGTTTTAAACTATTCAATGATATCTTCGACTGGGAAAAAAGAGTTATCAAGCTAGTTCAGGGTTTTTAGGATGAAGAGATCCTTTTGCATCATTTAGCTTGGGGATAAAGTGGTGCTTGATGAGATCATAACAGAGAAGTTATTTGTTGTTCAGCTGAAGGAAAAAGAGAAGATGAAAGCTAAAGATCCACCTAAGGCTAATCCAAAGGTTAGAGAGACAATTGATGCCCCTAAGATTGAAGAAGATACTTTTTTTGATATTGTTTATGTTCCTGAACTTTTTGATTAGGACAATGATTGCTCTTTTTGATTATATTAATAAGATGAAAATTTTTTACTTACTTGTGTGATGTTTCTTTCAATTTTAATATGCATAATCATGATCATGAATCAGTCATATTTGATATTAACTCAAAACATACATGTTTATTTAATTTTGAAATGAAAGAAAACCCAAAAGAAATTTTATTAGCATTAGATATAACCCCTGAAGAGAGAGAAATATTTGAGAGAATATTAAAAAATATGAAAAAGTCTTTGCTTGGACCTATGAAGATATGTTGGGAACAGATCAACAAATTGCTGAATATACCATCCCAACCTATCTAGGTTATAAACCAGTTAAGCAAAAGCTTAAGAGACTTATGCCAGAATGGGATGAAAAAGTTAAAGATAAGGTTAGGAAGCAAATAGAGGCTAAGTTCCTAGTGGAGGTTCAATACCCTACATGGTTGGAAAATTTAGCTCCTGTGAAAAAAAGGGTGGAAGAGTTAGAGTCTGTGTGGATTATAGATACCTAAACAAAGTTGTTCCTAAAGATTACTTTCTACTACCTCACATAAATATATTGGTTGATAGTGCAGCTGCCTGTTCCATGTACAACTTTATAAATGGGTATATCAGGTATAATCAAATTTTGAACAAGATAGTAGATCATATTAAGATAGCCTTCATCACCAAATGGGGTACCTAAACCTACTAGGTCAAGCCTTTTAGGCTTAAGAATGTAAGCATCACTTATCAGAGAATGGTAGTTGGGATACTAGATGACTTAATTCATAAAGAAATTGAGGTATATATGGATGACATAGTGATCAAGTTGACTATCGAGGAAGGTCACTTTGAGGTGTTAGAGAAGTTCTTTCAGAGAATCGACAAGTATAACCTTCACCTCAACTCGAACAAGTGCATCTTTAGGGTCACTTTAGGAAAGCT
The DNA here is from genome assembly GCA_037975025.1 of Excoecaria agallocha. Taxonomy (NCBI): domain Eukaryota; kingdom Viridiplantae; phylum Streptophyta; class Magnoliopsida; order Malpighiales; family Euphorbiaceae; genus Excoecaria; species Excoecaria agallocha. The sequence continues at coordinate 70,071 of JBBPFJ010000560.1, forward strand.
CTAATAGCATATGGTAAATCCTGACAAAGTGATATCCATTAGAGATATGCTAGTGCCCTAAAAGGAAAAGGAAGTCAAAAGATTTCTAGGTAGGATTCGGTATGTAAAAAGGTTCATAGCTAAGTTTACTTTGATTTGCGTACCAATATTCAAGTTGTTTAGGAAAGACCAGCCATTAATTTGGAATGAAAACCATCAAAAGAAATTTGATACCATCAAGGAATATCTTCTACATCCACCAGTGCTAATATTGTCAAAGGCAAGTAAGCCTTTTATTTTGTATTTAGCCATAAATGATAGCATGATGGAGGTAATAGTGGCTCAAGAGGATGATTTTGTGATCTAGTATACAGTGTACTACCTCAGCAAGAAATTTCTTCCTTATGAAGTGAAGTACATAGTGTTAAAAAGATTTGTCTAGTAGTCATTTGGGCTTCAAAAAAACTAAGATGTTACTTTCATTCTTATAAAATATAAGTTGTAGCTAAGCAGAACCCTTTCAGGTATTTGCAGGAAGCACCTTCACTCCTAAGAAAGATAGAAAGGTGGTTAATCCTTCTACAGGAGTTTGATAGAGAACACATCAATAAAAAGGCCATTAAAGGAAGGGTTGTAGCAAAATTCTTAGCTAATAAGCCATTGGAAGGATAAGACATAACCTATGAGTTACCTAATGAGGATATTACAGCTATAACAGTTCAAGGTTAGCAAATGTACTTTGATGGAGCTATAAATAGCCAATGAGTTGGAGTGGGAGTAATCTTGGTAACCCTAAAGGGAGAGAAATGCCTTTATCCAAGAAACTAAGGAATAAAGCTAGGAATAACAAAGCCAAATACGAAGCTTGTATCTTCAGGTTGGAAGCCTTATTGGTTGGGGGGAGGGAATCTACAGAAGTATTTAAAGATTCCTCCTTAGTAGTCTATTGAGTGAGGGGTGAATGGTCAGTGAAGGAAAAGCAATTACTGCCCTACCTCAAGTGTCTAAGAGCTTTGAGTAGCTAGTTCAAAGTTTGTCCTTTTAGATATACGCCTAGAGAAGAGAACTAACTAGCAGATGCCTTAGACACCTTAGTATCAATATGGGATAATTTGAGAGGGGTAAGCGTAGGCATTGGGTCCTGAGGAGACTTTTATCAAGGTTACTTAATAAGGAAAACTTCTCCTTTAAAGACAGTGGATCAAGGACATTGAATCCTTTTCCTGTTGAAATTCTCCTTAAAAAATGTTTTAAAGTGTTTTTTTTGCTTGATTTAAGCAATCAAGTGGAATGGAGGGTTGAATAATGAGAAATACCTTTGGATAAAGGCTTAAAGGGTAAGTTAGGCAAGTCCCCATCCTTGCACTCCAAGGCATAGGGACTTGTACACCTTACACATAAAGCAAATCTCACTATTTAGACTAAATGTCATGATTTTTTTTCGTTTTGGCTTTATACAACCTTGCAAAGAGAGTATATGATCGTGCATCATAAGAATCTTACATTTTCAGGTAATGGTCTTAGGTACTTGAGATGCATGCATGTACACTTCTGTTGGTACATTTGTATAGTCTAAAAGTTGATGAATTTCTAAAAAATAGGTGAGCAAGTGGCTGACTTTTTGAATGTACACCCGTGCATAGCACTTTGCACACCCTTACATTCTTTTTTATATAAGGAAGTGGTCGATTGCTTTGTAAAAGGTTTGAAAGTTTTGTTTTGAAAGCTAGCATTATTCTCACAAAGGTCTTTAAAAAGTTTATAAGTTAAAATTGTTATTTTTGGTACTTAGCTTTTTATATTTTTCAACTATTTTTAATTATTTCAACATAAAAAGGGTCCACGAATCTGGCATTTAGTGGTCAAATCGAGTAAGTACATTGAAAGTAATATAAAAAGTCTATCTCATTAGTTTTTAGAATATCATAATTTTAATCGTTATTTTCATTTATACCAAATCTATTGTTTATTAATTTATTTTAGATTTAGGTTGTGAAATCCTTTTTAAGGGTATATTGATGTGTGATAGAAATCATTTGGTTATTGTCTTTAAATTCCATTTTAAAGTTACCTTTTTTTAGAAATTTTGGTTTAAAAATCATTTTTGTGTAAATAGTTTTCCTTTTTGCTCCCTTTTGGATCTATTATTGATGCAAATTTTATTTTAAAGAGGAAGGGAAACCAATTGTTACCAGACCAATACAACTATGCATCTCTTAGTGTAGCTCTATGCACTATGCGATGCATAGCTTAAAATATATTTTCTTTGACCTTTAAAAGTAAAAGAGTCGACCACTTGTCGTCAAATGCATTCCTGTGAATTTGTTGACATATATGTTGGATCTTTATTCTTCCTCTTTACTCATGCCATTTAATCTTTATGTGCACTTTTTTTTAATTTTTTTTGTTATTATTATCATTTGTGGTTATTGCTATTATCATCAATCCTGGGAATAACCTTGTTGAGGGTGTAATTGGACGAGCACTGTAGGTAAGTTCCTGGTCCCTATTCTTTAATTATAAAAAGGGGTTTCTTGTTAATGAAAAATGTCACAAGAAATATTTATAGTAAAGAATTGGGATTTTTTTTATTAAAACTAGACCATTGTCCACATTTTTCCTAGGAAATTCACATGTAAAAATTAGCTTTTAATAATGTAAATGATCTTGTATATAATTAAATATCATAGGACATTTCTTAAATAAACTTAGACTAGTAAGTCTCTATCTTCCAACCATCATAATGAAATGCTTCTTTAACAATCTACATGAGAGGACCAAAGTCATCATCAAAAAGGTTATATTAAATTACCCGATTCATGAATGCCTTTACTGCCTTATTATATACCATGATTTACCAATTTTTTACATGATTGTATATGCCTTTAATTTTATGAGTTGCTCTAATCTTTCATGAAGGAAAAGGAATAACATGATTAATTTGAAAGTTGTTATGTCACATTTATCAAAGGTAAAAATAAAAAGCGAGGTTCTGAACCATCTTTGGGTTTTTGGCCTTACGAGGTTGGAACATCCATTTTTACAATGTTCTATTGGGTGATGACTCTTTATTATTAGCCTTGTGATATCCAATGAGATGCTTCTTGGCTATCAATTGTTAGTGATGAGATAGGGACATCTCGACGTGCTATCTTATATCTTATGAGGCTTGAGATTTTGCAAGTCGAGTTGGGTCCCTTTCCTATTGCGAAATGACTGTCAGCTTGGGTAGGAACCTTAACTTGGTTTGGATCCTAAAAGTGGGATCGAACTGGCAAAGGTTCAGAGGCTTCCTCCTTTAAAGCTTGACAATCCCTTAGTTCCAAGGGTGATATTTAGGCCTTTGAGGAAAGAACGTACATCACAATGGCAACTCCATTAGGGAGAATTCTAGACTTCACTCTGAAATTACTTTTAATTCATGTGACATAAAAGGCTTTTGGTTAAAAAATTTTATCTCCTTTAAAAACTGCGTTAAAATCATACTAAAGCTTTAGAATAAGTTAGGCAACCTAATTTTTTTACCCCTATATGTTCTCGAAGCTCTCCCTTGTTGTTCACTCAACCTAGGGTTGTGTTAGGGATAATCACCAGTCCAAATCTAGTGCCTCTTATTATATATTAAATGGTAACTTGATCGATCATTATGCTTATGATGAGCTAGACCCATTAACAGGGACCATGCATGGGTAGCCTTTTAATTGAGTATCTAGACCACAAGAACTTGTAATGACATAAAAATCTCCACTAGGATGTCCGTAATAATCTTGCATTGCTTGTAATATGGATCTTTGTGTATTAGGCATACCTAGACAAGTCCAGATGTTGGCTTATCAAAGGATGCCATACCCCAATAAGCCTATTTTGATTCACTTGGGTCGCTTGAATATGCACGAATCAAAAAATTTTTTGTGTGATTTTCCTGAGAGGCATTATGCTGTCGAATTTTTGTTATGCACCATATGTATTCATCAAGGTCCCCTATTGACCCATAAATTAAGCCAACCTAGAAAGAAAACTTTGACCATATGTGCGGGAGAAATAAGGTAGATAGGATTCTTGCGTGTTGTTATTAATGCTGCATCTCACGATCATGCATTTGCATCTACTCATACATCATCCTAACAACCCTTATTTTGCCAGCCATAATAGGGGCATTATTTCCCAGGTGGTATTGAGGTTTGAATAGTTATTTGGTTAAGAAATGGTTTGCTAAATAGATAAAAAAATTGGTATTAGTACAGAGTTCAAAATTGGGATTTGAGTCAAGTATAGACAATGTTTTAGAAAATTTTTTAGAAGGGTATTCAAAATAGTTAGAAAGGGAAGTTATGTCTAAGCCCACTCTCCCTATTGGTTCCTCTAGTTCCTAAGATGCTGATAAGAGGATGGATGATCTTAAAAGAAATATGATGTTGATGTTTGCTAGTCTCAGCTAGTTTGGTTTCGATTTTAGTTGTTTGGCTTATTGCGCTAGCTATTGTTCAAGTTGAATTGATGCCTATTGGCGAGATTCCAATAGCATATATCATAACACCCCTATTAGCAGCAGATGTTATGAATGTGGCTCCATAAGGAATGGAAAGAGATATGGCTCGAGGTGGTCATGAGTGTGATTTTATAACTAAGGAAGAGTAGGAATTACGAGACCTTTAAATGTTAAAGAGACTTGTCCCTAATGAGGAAAACCCTATTGTAAAGAGTATGAAAGAGAAATTAGAGGCTAAAACTAAGATGTTATTAGTTAGGAAAGGAGTCAGCCCTAAGGATATTTATTTAGAAAGTGAGAATGCTTTGCTTAGCCAATTTAAGATGTCTGATTTGATGAAATTTGATGGTATATTTGATCCATTGGCTCACATCAAATAGTTATTATGCTTATGAAAACAATTACCCTCACTAAGAAATATAAGATGGATCTCTTTAGTCTCAATCTTATGGAACCCTCTATTGATTGGTATCACATTTTGGATAGGAAAATCAAAGATGATTGGGAGAGGTTGACGGAGGAGTTTTTTAGGCAGTATGATTTCAGTACACATATGGAGGTCACTTTGAAAGATTTGGAATTGTTACATCAAAAACCTATGAAATCCTTCCATAAATACCTCACTTGATGGAGGAACAAAATAATGGAGATGAAAAGGAAGTATGGTACACAGGATCTTATTCGTTTATTCATTTGAAATGCTAATCCTCACCTGAAGGAAGGTTTAAAGATGAAGCAATTAAAGGACTGAAAATCCTTAAAAGATATAGCCATTGAAGCAGAGGGGGAATATCTTACAAAAAAGCTAGTTCTACGAGTTTGAATAGTGTAGGTTATGATAACAATAAGCAAGGATTCGAATGTTCAGGTCTTGGTAAGAATGTTGGTAACAGTAATGGTAGTAGAGGTAACAATGGAAGAACCGCTGAAGCATTGGTAATAAGATTCAACCAATACCATTACTCTGAGTTAGGTAAGTCATTATCTTAGTGCCTTAGCTATTTGGTGAAAGAAAGAAAGCTACAACCTATGCCATATAAGCTCATAAGAGTCAAGGATAGTCGGGATATAGGTTTGATTGGTATTATGCCTTTCATCAAAACACAAGGCATGAGACCGATTATTATTGTACCTTGAGGGATCAAATCCAATACTTGATTAATTCACAATAGATTCTTTATCTAAAAAAAAGAGCTAAGAATAAAGAAGCCTATCATGTTGTGCCTCCGTTACTGTTCATGTTAGGGTCGAGGTTACCAGAATGGTATGTTCTTAGAGATTTATATGGTAATGAGTGTTTAGCTATCACTTGCAAGGCTCAAGAAAGCATTAATGGTTCAGATACAAGTATAGAGGGATCAATAGTGATGGGAGAATCAATCCAGCTACTGGATATATGGGATACAAATAGTGAAGTGGGCAGGCTCAAGAAGAGCTAATAGACCTATAGGAAACTGATAAAGATGAGAAGAAAGTGACTAATGGAAAGATGATTCAAGCTATCACTAAAAGTGGTAAGGTTATGACTGAGGTTAAAAGGCTACAAGAATTTGCTGCACCCTCAGAAGAGAGAGCTATAGAGGATAAACTGGTTTTAAAGCAACTTGAAAAAATGTCTATTAAAATTTTGCTCTGAGATTTGTTGAGGTAGTCGCCTTCTCATAGGTAAACTTTGGTGGAAGCTTTATTTGAGTAAAAATCACCACCATCATATCTCCTTCCAAGTTGCTAAAGATGGTGAAGGGTGATTTCGAGAGAAAGATTGTGTTCACTAATGCAGACCTCCCTTTGGAAGGATGCAAGCATAATTGCCCTTTATACATTAGGACTAAAGTAAATGTCAGGCATATTGCATGTGTAATGGTGGGTGATGGTTTTTCTATCAATGTGTATTCCTTTATAGCAATGGTGGCCTACGGTATTGATGAGACCATGCTCACTAATTCTTAACTCACTATAACAGCTTATGACAACTCTAAGAGGTAAGCTATTGACACTTTCAAAGCAGTAGTGAAGATGAGACCTATTGAGATTGAGGTACAATTTGCAATGCTATAAATACCATCTAATTTCTCACTGTTATTGGGGTGACCTCGGTTACACAAGCTAGGAGGGGTTCCTTTCACCCTACACCAGATGGTTTGAATTCCTCATAAAGAGGTATGGTCACTATTAAGGCAACAAGAGAGAATTCAGTTTCCACCTTGTGTATAGCTAATCATCCATTTAATAGGTTCCACATAGTCGAGATTGGTGGTGAGAAAAAAATAGATTTTCTAAGTCCTCAGGCTATTAACATGATGAAGAAAATGAGTTATTTACTAGGCACCAGATTGGGAAAGATTTCTCAAGTGATCACTACACCTATTGCTTCAATAGGCCAGAAAGATAGGAAAGGTTTCGGTTTTTGTGAGAATGAAGCTAAGAAGCAATCTAACCTCCAGTTTGAGAAAATTCCTTATATATTGGAAAGTTTCATGCCAGCATCGAAATAATGCAAGTATTATGTAAAAGTCGAGCCTATGGTGGTTTAGGGAAAGATCTGATGGAATATGACATGGCATTTATATGATGATCATGCAGTGGAAAAACAATAAAATTCGATCATACATGCCAAACAATTCCATAACAAGAATCGAAACATGTAATTTTAGGGTTTTAAAACTTACAACTTTAGATGCACTTTAAGATTTGATTTGATGATGACTAGCAACCAAGAAGGATATGTCAACCTTAGATCTTCACCACCAATGCCAAAGGAACAACCTTTACGCCACTCCTCTCTATGTTCACACACACAATTGCAAGCAAAGCTTAAAACCGAGATTGCTAGCTCTCTATTTAAGTATTGTGTAATGGCAATGGATTAAAGCTACAAGATTTGATCTTACACTTCTTTTAGGTGCTATTGCTGCCCAAGAACACAAGAGAATGAGGAAGAATCCTTTCTCCTTGTGAATTCGGCCAAGAGAAAAATGTGTGTGAGAGATAGTGTTTTCATGCCACACACACACACTTGCTAGGGTTTTCTTTTGTTTTCCAATATATATCATTTAATTTTGTAAGTGATAATTCTAAAATCCACTACCTTAAGATAGTTAATTTACCCTTAATCACTTCCTTAAAATAAGTAATATATATTAATTCAAACTCTTTTGAATTTAAAATTCAAATTAATTTGAAATAAAAGATAAGACATTTTAATCTAATAAATCACTTAATTAAAATTTATACATGTGCTGAAATTTCTTGATATTTATCTAGGAATTTCGATCACTTCAATTTCCACTTAAGTGATTTAATTTGATTAAAATTCTTTTAGGCTTTAATACTCAATTAATTAAATTAATACAAGACATTTAATTAATTAAAATTAAACCTTGTGGGCTGAATTTTTCTCTCTTATGGACCAAGGTCCAATAGCAATTTTAATACCCATTATACACATTAATTTGACTTTAATTAAAAGCCCAATAATTTATTTAAATATTTTAAGCCTAATGCTTTGTGTGCGATCCTATAGGTCCATTTAATGTTGGTAATGAATTAATGAATTAATTCAAAGGCTATATATATATTCTATAGCAAGATATTATAGCATTCCAAATTAAATGAAAATGCATATGGCATTTAGTGACCTAATGCAATTTTGCATAGTCCCTTATCCATAAATATCAGGATTAATATAAGGTATGGAACTAGTCATCCTTATATATATTAATTCCTTTCTTGATATTCCAGTGACACTGAACTCTAAGATAAATGATGATTACTCATTATTTCATCTCGGTATAGCCATACACTTCTCAAATCACTGATTAAGTGGCTGATGATATTTTCTCTCTTATTGAGAGGGGTAATCCCTTCACTTCTCTCATGCTCTATAACATGAATCAATGCATACCCGTACTTGTTACTCTGTTACGAGCATGTTAGGTGTACATCAAAGTACACACTAATTTATAAAGAGTTTCATAGAGATTTTAGGTCTAAGAACTCTGATACAAAACTTGCATATGAGGAACACTTATGACTTATACCATGTAGTGTTCTCATGAACGGATCGAATCCATATACCATGTTCTAAACATGTATCTATGATCTCTGATTGAGACTCTTGTCCTTATGATCCGTAAGACAGAACTCAACTTGTCATAGAGAGCATACTAGTCATAATTCATTATTATTCCCATAACAATGGCTGACTAGGGATATTTAGAATGAAGTCTCTATTATTTCAAGGTCTTACAACCATGTGCCTCATACATGATAACTTAAACTGAAACAACATTCTTGGACAGTTATATCAATTGATATGCACAAGAATATAATAGATAAAACAAATGCCTCATTTTATTAACTAAAGTGTTTTATTACAATATATTGGGGCTAGGGCTTACACTAACAAGATCATCCTTGGATTTGAGATTTTTGATGATGTCTTTGATTGGTCAGCTGGATCTATGAAGCCTATATTGGGGTTTATGATGAAAAAGTTATGGTTAAGCTTGCTAATTTGGATTTAGGTCATCTTAAGGAGGTGTTGATGCCAGAGTTGTTAGCCACTAGCACTAAGGGGAAGAAAAAGATCGAGTGCAAGTCTGTGGTACTTAAAAAGAAGATACCATTAGAAAAAGGAGAGGCTTTCACTACTACATCGATTGTCTCCGACCTGAAAGACAATTCTTTTGTTGATGTAATTTTTATTTCTGAGTTATTTTGTGATGATGTACCTTTTACTTCTTAAATTAATAAGAAAAATAACTTTGCTTATTTATGTAATGTCTCATCTCATTACATCATGCATGATTATAATCACGACGTATTCATATTTGACATTAATTCAACAAAATGACCCCTATTTAATCTCGGCACCAAAGATAATCCTAAGGAGATCTTGGTTGCATCCGATATAACTCTTAAAGAGAGAATAAAATTTGAGAGAACATTGAAAAAATATGAAAAAGTATTTGTTTAGACCTATATAGACATGCCCGAGATTGACAGAGATGTTGCAGAACATGCCATTCCAACATATCCAAATAGTAAGCAAGCAAAATAGAAGCTTCAAAGACTCAGCTAGAGTAGGCAAAAAAAGTTAAAAGAAAAAGTAAATAGACATATTGAAGCTAAGTTATTGCTTGAGGTCCAATATCTTAATTAGCTAGCCAATGTTGTTCTTATTGCTAAGATAGATAGGAAGGTGCAAATGTGTGTAGACTATCGAGAATTAAACAAAGCTTACCCAAAAGATAACATTCCACTCCCACACATAAATCTGTTGGTCGATAGTACGGCAGTGCATGGTGTACAACTTTATTGATGGATATGCAGGGTATAATCAGATTTTGAAGAAGAAAATAGATAGGGTAAAAACAACCTTCATTACCAAATGGTGAACTTATACGTACAAAGTTATGCCATTTGGATTGAAGAACATGAGAGCTACTTATCAGGGGATTGCTACCAAGATCCTCAATGATTTGATCCATAAGGAAGTAGAGGTGTAGATCGATGATATGATGATTAAATTAGACATAAGGGAAGGACACTTTAATGCTCCGGATAAATTTTTCCAATGGATTGACAAGTACAATCTTTGCCTCAATTCAAAAAAGTGTGTGTTTGGGGTAACCTCTGGTAAGCTATTTGGGTATGTAGTTAGTCAAAAAAGGATAGAGGTGGATCTAGATAAGGTGAAACCCATTTAGGAAATGCCATTAATTGGGAATAAAAAAGAGATCAAAGGGTTTTTAGGGAAAATTTAGTACATTAGCTAATTCATTACCAAGCTTACCTCCATATGTGAGCCAATCTTCAAGCTTCAAAGAAAGGATCAGCTGATTAAGTGGAATGAGGATTATCAAAAGGCCTTTGACACCATCAAGGAATACTTGCTACATCCTCTAGTTTTCCAGCTGCCTAGACGATCAAAGTTGTTGATCCTATATATAGCAATGGAGAAGGGTTCAATAAGAGCTATGTTAGCCCAAAAAGATGATACCAAAGCTAAATTCACCATGTATTACTTGAGCAAAAAGCTTCTACCATATAAGGACAAATATACAGATGTAGCGAATATTTATCTAGCGGTTATATAGGCCTCAAAGAAGTTGAGACACTACTGCCATTCCTATAAGATCCAAGTAGTGGCTAAGCATAATTCACTCAAGTACCTCCAGTCAACACCATCCTTATTGGGAAAATGGGAAGGTGGTTGTTGTTCTTACATTAAAGTGAAGTATATAACTTAGAAAATGATCAAAGGAGGGCAGTTGCAAAATTTCTTGCTGATCACCCATTGGAATGAGATCAAGTTGAGTATGAATTTCCAGATGAAAGAGTTGGTGCCATAATGACCTAGGGTTGATAGATATACTTTAATGAGGCTACCAATAATAGAGAGCTAGAGCTAGAGTCATCCTTATTACACCCGATGCTAAAAAACACACTTTGGCCCAAAAACTAGGATTTAAGGTTACTAACAATGAAGCCGAGCACGAAGCCTGCATATGTAGGATGGAAGCCTTGGTTAAATAGGAGGCAAAGGCTATTGAGGTATTTAGGGATTCATCCTTGGTAATCCACCAAGCTAATGGAAAATGGTCCATTAAAAAAGAAAGATCGGTACCTTATATGGAATATTTAAGGAGATTAAGCAATTAGTTTGAGACATGGACATTTCACCATGTGCCACATGATGAGAGTCAATTGGCAGATGCCTTGGCAACCCTAATGTCTATCTTTGACAATTAAAAAGGGATAGTTATGAGATCGATAATAGTTACAAGCTCACTCGGACCATGCTTTGAGAGTGAATGACTCATGAGCCTAGAAGGATTCGATGGAAAACCTTAGTATTATGATGTCCAAAATTATTTGGAGACTTTCAAGTTACTCAAAAAAGCGATGGAGAAAGATTAAAAGATAATTTGAAAGTTATCAAGCTAGTTCATCATTGTAGATGGAATCCTGTAAAAAAGATAAGTTGACAGTGTCCAGTTAAGGTGCCTGGATGAGAGATAGGTAAAAAGAGTTATGGAAGAAACTTATGTAGAGGTATACAGGACTTAGGTATATAGGACCTACATGAATGGATTAATGTTGGCTAAGAAAATCATGCAACAAGGAAACTATTAGCTAACCATAGATGTTGACAGCTCTAAATATGTGAAGATGTTCCATCAATACCAACAATACACCAACTTAAGTCATCTGCAATTTTGAAATTATGCAATTTGTCCTCACTTTGGCCCTTTTTAGCTTGGGGAATAGACATCATTAGATAAATCCACTCAATAGCTTCTAATGGTCATAGATACATCACAGTCACCATCAATTACTTCATAAAATGGGTAGAAGTAAAGTCCTTCAAAAGATCGAGGGCATGAGAGATGGCTCAATTCATCGAGAGAAACCTCATTTGTAGGTACGGAGTGCTTCATGACATAATATCAAATAATAAGGTTCAGTTCAAGGAAAAAACCAAATATGTGCTACAAAAGTACAAGATCCATCATCATATTTCACCACCTTACCATCCTCAGGTGAATGGGGTAGTTGAAGCCACCAATAAGAATTTGAAGATGATCTTGTCTAAGACTGTGTAAACGTACAAGGATTGGGTAAAAAAGTTACCATTCGCACTTTGGGGGTACAAAACCACTGTTAGAACATCTACAAGGTCCACTTCTTTTTCTCTTATATATGGCTCAAAAGTAGTGCTGCCAGTAAAGATTAAATTACAGTCCTTAAGGGTTGTATTAGAGGCCAAGTTGTTAGAGTCGGAGTTGGCAGAACATAGAATGGCATAGCTAAACCTGTTAGATGAAAATCGAATGAGGGCTTATTACCATAATAAGCTATATCATAAAATATTAGCATGGTCCTTTGGAAAAAAGGTCAAAGGCCATCATTTAAAAGAAGGGAATTTGGTATTTAAGCAGATGAGACCCGATTTACCTGACTATAAAGAAAAGTTCAGACTGAATTAGGAAGATACCTTTATTCTAAAGAAATTACTTTCTAATAAGGATGTTATCCTTACAAACAGTGATGGGAATGAATTTAAGGAGCTTATTAACATCGACAAATTAAAAAGATTCCATGGCCAAGAAAAGAAAAGAAAAATCCAAAAGAAATAAATACCCCATAGGTCAAAAATCGAAAAAAAGATGGTCTTGCTAAAATTGGGT